>PVIH01002058.1:0-70473 GCA_004025045.1 Sigmodon hispidus
AAATCAAAACAACTTTGAGATACCACCTAACACCTGTTAGATTGGCTAAGATAAAAGGTACAGATGACAGCCTATGCTGGAGAGGATGAGGAGCAAGGGGAACACTCCTCCATTGTTGGTGGGATTGTAAGCTTGTTCAGCCACTTTGGAATACAATATGGAGGTTTCTCAGAAAATTGAGAATCAATCTCCCCAAGGAGTCAGCAATACCACTTCTGGGTCTATACCCTAAAGATGCACAGTCATACTCCGAAGGCATTAGCTCAACTATGTTCATAGCAGCATTATATGTAATAGCAAGAACCTGGAAACAACCTAGATGTCCCTCAACTGAAGAATTGATTAACAAACTGTGGTCATCTACACAATGGAGTATTACTCAGCAGTAAGAAAAAATGATATCCTAAAATTTGCAGGCAAATGGATGGATTTGGACAATATCCTCCTGATCGAGGTATTACAAACCCTCACTCATTAGTGGACTCTAAGCAAACAAACAAGAAAAAAGTAAAGTATTCCCAAGCTGCAAACCACAACCACTGAACAGCTTGGGATCAGAAACATCTTGAACTGACTCCTTGGATCCCACTCCCCCTAGAGGAACACCTGACTCAGTCTTGAGGTTGGGGGAAGAAAACTGGATCTGCCAGGAGTGGAGGGTGAACTAAGCAATATTGGGACAGTGGGACCATGGGACCACCTGCTGCCTGTCCGGGGAGGGGATGGGGAGTTGTGGAGAAGAGAGAATGACCTGATGTGTTGGGAGGGGTAAGGGACCTTGAATAAGGATATACAAGGATAGAAAGTGTGACTTCTTTGTTGATAATAATAATAAAAAAGAAACAAACAAAAAAACAAGTAGCATTCAATGAGAGTCTATTAAGTATCCCACTTCTATTTCATTTACTAATAGCATTTTTGTTGTTGTTTGAATCGGGATCTCAGTATATAAACCTTGAACTCACAGAGATCTGCCTGCCTCTGCCTTCTGAGTGCCGGGATCAAAATTATGCCTGCCCTATACATCTCTAAGGTAGAAGATCTTGCTATGCTATGGCTTGCCTGGAACTTGTGATCTTCTGCTTTGACCTCCCTAGTGCTAGCTAGTATGACAGGCATGCTAGGCTGTACAACAGTGCTCAGATTGAGTAATTAAAGGGCTCATTCTGTAAATAAGAAAACTGAAAACTAATTATGGGAGCAATTTGCTCAAGGTCATTCTGTGAAACAGATTAAGATGCTGAGTGTAGACTCAGGTCAGTATACCTCAGAATTTGAAAGCAGGTCTGCTAGTTCAAAGTGCTCTACTCACTATGTACCAATCCTTAAGCGGTATATGGAGCTGCACTATAACTGTAGCTACAATGTACCTGTAGTGGGATTCAGGTGTCAGTTGGCAAAGCTTGCACACGCTTTCTGGAGCGCCGGGAGCCTGAATGGGGCATGGTCAGACCCCATTGAAACCGGGTCACTGACGTATTCCTGTTTGTTCCTGCATTCTTGGGAACAGATTGAACCATCCACTGTGGGATGTTTCATTCTCCAAACATTGTCTTAAGGTTCAATTTACCTCAGTGAGTGTTTATATAATCCCTTAATAAATATTAATACCTTATGGGCTGGAGAGATGGCTCAGCAGTTAAGAGCACTGACTGTTCTGATGGAGGACCTGAGTTTGATTCCCAGCATCCACGTGGTAGCTAACAACTGTCTGTAATTCCAAGATCTGACACCCTTACACAGTTATACATGCAGGCAAAACACCAATTCACATAAAATAAAAATAAGTATTTTTAAAAATAAATAAATACATAAATATTAATCCTTTATATAATACCATGTTAGTAAATTTTCCATGATATTTGGCATCCAACATTGGGCACCATCTGTAACAAGAGGTTTCTGGCCCAGACTAGCTCCATGCTGGAATTGTTTTAGCCTATATCAGGCACTGTAGCAGTAGGCAGGAAATCAGAGCACAGGTAGAAGGAGGGCAGTGTCAGGGAGAGATGATCTAGCTGCTCAGGAATCAACACAGGTGAGCCACAGGCCACATGGCAGGACAGATTGGTGAAAATGAGTTGAATTAAGATGAAAGAATTAGCTAGCAATATGCCTGAGCCATAGGCTGAACAGCATGAAATTAATGTAAATGCCTGTGTGTTTCTTTGGGACTTAGGGATTGCTGGTCCGGATAAGTGGTGGTGGACAGGTCTGAACCGTGAAGCTAGTCTGGGTCTGAAACCTCTTGTTACATGTACTCTTCTGCCACTCATCAAGAAGATGTATGTTGTGTATGTGTGCCTATCCCAGGGGTACAGGTGACACAGCTAAAGAAATAATCATGAGTTTTGTGGCTTCAGGGCCCCTTTGGTCTTGGTAGTCCCTAAAGCCTTGCCAGAAAAGGTGAAAACTGAGAGCACTAACCATCTCCACAGCCTGTGTTTACACTCTGCTTTTTTTCTGTGGGGCTATGCAGGGGCAGACCCCAGTTCCTCTTGTTTATTGAACTTTGCTGCTGTCCTGTCATCCTGTCCCAGGTGTTGAAAAAGTGGTAAAATGCACACCCTCATGGTTCTACACAATACTGACTTGGCACAAATTTCTTCTGAAAATACTTTATTTAAACCCAAAGAAAAGTATATATAAAAATCAATCTTCTAAGCATATTTCAGTAGGCTTTCCCATGTTTTTAGAGGTTTTGTACATTTTATGTCAAGAACTATTGACACACTGAACTACTGACATTTTACCTCAGGGATAACAGGAAACCAAAAGCCCTCTAGCATAATGGTCTGAGAAGCTGTCCTGAGTTTAACTCCTAATGGTTAAAGAAAAACATCCAAGCAATGTGAGGACTGCTACTGAGAAACACGTACCAGGGATTAAAATTAAAATGTGAGGGGGCTGGAGAGATGGCTCAGTGGTTAAGAGCACCCTCTGCTCTTCCAGAGGACCCGGGTTTGATTCCCAGCACCCACATGGCAGCTAACAACTGTCTGTAGTTCCAGTTCCAGGCAAACACCAAGGCAAATAAATAAATAAAATAAATAAAGTTTAAAAAAAAAATTAAAATGTGAAAGAGGCTCAAGGCATTTTTAAGTGAAATGTAGAGACAACAGATGAAAAAGTCAGCACACAGGACTAAGGTGTGTAGCTCAGTGATGCAGCACTTACCATGCACAAAGCCTTGGGTAGGACTCTCAGAACAAGGGAAAACAGCAGTGGTCAGAAGGAATGGACGTTCTTACCAATGGAGGAGAGAAAAGCTGCTCTTGGGGTGGGCAGACTAAAGGTTTCTACTTTTTTTAAAAAAAAAAAAACTTTATTTATTTATTTCCTTGGTGTTTGCCTGGAACTGGAACTACAGACAGTTGTTAGCTGCCATGTGGGTGCTGGGAATCGAACCCGGTTCCTCTGGAAGAGCAGAGGGTGCTCTTAACCGCTGAGCCATCTCTCCAGCCCCAAGGTTTCTACTTTTTTTAATATTTATTTTTATTTTATGTGAATTGGTGTTTTGCCTGTATGTAGAACTGTGTAAGGGTGTCAGATCTTGGAATTACAGACAGTTGTTAGCTGCCATGTGGATGCCGGGAATTGAACTCAGGTCTTCCAGAAGAGCAGTCAGTGCTCGTAACCGCTGAGCCATCTCTCCAGCCTAAAGGTTCCTACTTATAGGCATGGATACTTAAAGGACAGATCTTTATGGAGCTCCCATCTCCTCTAACAAGGACAGGAAGTAAGCCCTTGCTTGCAAGAAGCAAGAATTTAGCAACTCAGCCCAAATGAAAATCATTGTACTATCATGCTTGCAATGTCCATTCACAGATGCCAACAGTAATATTTTCTACTTCAGTCAATAATTTACCTTCAAAGGTTGATCTCTTCTTATTATAGCTAGTTCAATGTTCTTTCCACCAGACTGGACAACCTAGTGTAGAGCAAGGACATATAAGAACTTTAGCTGACTAGGGTACAGCTTAATAGCAGAGTGTGTGCCTGGTGTGTGTGATCCTGGTTTGAGTCTTCCATACTATATATAAGCAACAACAACCTCCTTCTGAAAATTGTGATTTAATGAATAAAATGGGGTAAGGAAACCAAAACCATATTCTCAGAATACCTTACAAGGTCACTTACTTCTAGCAAAGCTTTTATTGCTAGCTTGATAGCTTCATTGTCATTGGAAATAGCATCTTCTGTGTAATTCTTTTCGAGAAATTCCCGAACAGTTTTAGCACTCCGGCCTATTGCATTTGCCTTGAAAAATTAAAACAAATTATTAATACAAGTTGGTTTATTGTTACCATATATGCTCAGGCTTTTCAGATTTCTTCCAGTGTTCAATAATAGAATCACAAAGTGAAAACTTGATAACCTAAAAAATAAATAAAAATAAGAATAAATAAATATGTTCTAGGACATCCACGGCTACATGGATAAATGATGTCTCCAAAAATCCAAAATAAATAAAATAAGCAAATAATAAAATCACAAAGTGAAAACCTGACAAACATTTCTGAGACTTGTTTGTTTTTACCAATGCCTTGACCTAGACAATGTTTTCTATTCCCTTAATAATAAGGTAATATTTTTTTTTTTAATCAGAAAAGGCTAAGTTAAAACTCCAAAGACAAGGGGGAAAAAACCAGTGTATGATTACAACCAGGGGGTAAAAGGAAGAGGGAATCGGGAGGGGTGTGGGCACACCTTTAATCCCAGCACTGGTGAAACAGGCTAGTAGACTTCTCTGAATTCAAGGCCAGCTAAGGCAACACGAAGAAAACCTGTCTTTAAAAACAAAACAACAAACAAACAAAAAAGCAAAAAACCAACCAAACAAACCAAAAACAAGGGGGAGGGAGAGAAAGGAGAAAGAAATGAAGATGAGTGTCAATCACTGATAGCTATCATCAGAAAGTTAAGGCAACAAGACCTTGAATTCGAGGCTCCTGGGCTACATACACAGGGCTACACACAGTCTCAGCTACATAGTGAGACTGTGCCTCAAAAAATAAAAAAACAAAATCATCAATGAAAATGTGGAAAAAATGTTTAGATGACTAGAACTGAGCACTGTTTTCTTAGAATTTAGGTTGAGCAGCCTCCTTACTATACATTATCTTCTTTGACTCTGCAAACAAAAAGGACTTCTAAGTCCATTCACTACTTTAGTTATTCTTTATAAATTTTCATCAAATGAAGGAAAGCGACAAGTCAGTTTCCCTGACTGTATGGCTACAGGAAGCATACACATAGCATTTCTTCTGACAGATCAAGATGATGATCATTTATATAAACTAAGCACTATTTATATAAATGGGATAAGTATCTTAGGTGAATTATCTCACTTAACCATCATGAAAAAGATCAAACAAATATATTATGAACATCAATTCTTGGATGGACAAATAGAGAAGTATAGGTTAAAATGGGGCACTAACTAACTGTTCCCATTGGGGCAGATGATTCTTTGTTGGAGCTGTCCTATGAACTGTAGAATACCTCAAAGCCTTGAGTGTCAGTCTGCAACCATTGTGAGGACTAATTATGCCATATGTAGTATAAATACTTCACATAGTCTCAGACATAGTCTCTACCAACACTTGGTCCCTGTTTGCAGAGATGTCTGAGGGACAACGGCCTACCTGGAATAGGCTTTGAGAGTAAAAAGCCTCAGCACTCCCTGTTTGCTCCCTCCTCTTCATGTTCACACTTGAGGTGTAATCTCTCAGCTCCTGCTCCTACCTCCTCTCTGAGATGGACAGATCCCTCTGGAACTGAAAACCCCAGTAAACCCCTTCTACAGACAGACTGCCTGGGTCATGATGCTTTATCACAGTAACGGAAAAGTATTAGTGCAGCTTCCAAGACAAGCAGGAGTATCTGAATACTTAGCATCCATTCAACTGTGTTAGTAATATTTTAGTTAATTCTTCAAAAGTTTCATACAATGTATTTTAACCATATTCATTCCCCAGTCTTCCATAACTCCTATCAGATCTACCTTAACCTACCTATCATCCCTAAATATATGTCCTCTTTTTTAACAATCCCCTGTGACAATTTGTGCTGTCCACATACATCTGGATGTGGGTCAGCCACTGGAGCCACACTACTGACAAACACCAACTCTCCATCCCTCAAAAACCATCACGTGTCCACAGTTCCTCGGTTAGGCGTGGGGATCATAGACTATTCCCCTCTAGAATCCATGTTAGAATGTTGACTTGACCTTGTACAGGCAACTACAGCTGCTGTACGTTTAGAAATACCAGGATCCTATCATGTCAAGAGGATACTGTTTCGCTCCAGTCCTGACGTGTAGCTCTTACAATCCTTCTGTCCTCTCATCTAAAATGTTCCTAGAGCCCTGGAGTAAAGGATAGATGTCACATTTGTAGCTGAGCACTCCACTGTTTTGTTTTGTTTTATTCTCAGCACTGTAAGAGGCTGTCTCTCCATTAATTACCATCCACCGCACAGAAAAACCATCCACAGTTGGTTAGTTTTTACTCTTTACTCTTTGGGGTCCTGCCATCCAGCTCCCATAGAAAACACACATGGAGGCTTATTCTTTCTTATAAAAGTCGAACCTTAGCTTGGCTTATTTCTAGCCAGCTTTTCTTAAATTATCCCATCCAGCTTTTGCCTCTGGGCTATATATACCTTCCTTAGTTTCTTATTCCACGGCTTTCTGTGTAGCTGGGTGGCTGGCCCCTGATGTCCGCCTCCTTTTCTTGCTCATCCTTCTTCCCACATTTCTTCTATTTATTCTATCTGCCTGCCTTGCCTATCCTTTCTCCTCCTTTATTATTATTGACTGTTTAGCTCTTTAATAGACCAATCCAGTGTTTTAGACAGGCAAAGTAACACAGTTTCACAGAGTTAAACAAATGTAACATAAAAGAATGCAACACATCTTTGCATCATTAAACAAATATTCCACAACTTAAACAAATGTAACACATTGTAAATTAATATTCTACAAGTATCTGTGATAGAAACATTTTTAAAATCTATTATCTTTGGGTATGTGTTTGTATGAATATACATGTGAGAGCATGTGCCCACAGAAGGCTAAAAATCTGTTACTTGATATGAATGCAGGGAACTGAACTCAGGTCCTGTAAAAGAGCAGAAGGTACTCTTCTTATTTCCTTTTTTAAAATTTTATTTTATTTTTTGTTTTGTTTTTCAAAAAAGACAGGTTCCTCTGTGTAGCCCTGGCTATCCTAGAACTAACTGTATAGATGAGACTGGCCTTGAACTCAGAGATTTGCTTGCCTCTGTCTCTGGGATGAGTACTGTGATTAAAGGTGTGGGCTACCACATCTGGTCCACAGTGTGCACTCTTAATATTAAAAGCAAACCCTTCTGCCTCGATTGAATATTGAGTCCAATTTGCCTGTTGTAATTTTTCATTATCTGGTTGCTTCCCAGAAGAGACATGTACAGTGGTTTATTAGAAAATGTCTCACAAGTTCATCTCACAGGGATTCACCCTGCCACACATTGGCCCAAGGGGCTCTCTGAAACTAAAAGAAAACTTCATAACACTCACCACTCTTGCTTTTTTGTTTTGTTTTATGCATCAAAAGCTGGTACCACATGGAACCAAGTGTGGTTGTCAACTTTGGCTGTAGCCTCACTCCCAAATCTGATGTGCTTTTGTATACTGTTGCTTTCTAGGAGTAGAAAACTCATGAGACCTTTTCCCTGGCACAAGTTGGAAGCTTAGCTAAGGACACACTTAGCTTTGTTCCGGTTCAGAGCAGACCTCTCCTTAAGTGTGCTAATCTTAACACTCACAACCTGTTTCAGCATGTGCCTTCCTACAACATTAAGCTTCTATGCTGCTCTTTTTTATTCAAACTCTATGTTTTGAATTTCTTTCTGCCACTCATTTACATTGTAGAGCTGCACAAGGAAAATCAGTAATAATCATGCTACAGATTCAATGTTCTGTGGTATTCAAATTTATTTAGTCCAATACCTTTTAATTTAGCCTCAAGCAAGTTCTAAGGACACAGGCAGAAAGCAGTTAGATTCTTTGCCAAAATATCACAAGAATGGCTTTGTATTAGTTACTTTTAGTTGCTGTATTTAACCCCAGCACCAAGAAAACAGCTTATAAAAGTTAATCTGAGATGGAAATACAGCAGCATACCATAGGTATAACAGCAGAAGCAGAAAGCTGAGCATCCACACCTCACCCATAAATACAAAACACAGTAGGACAACTGGAACTGGGATGAGGCCCAGTGATATCCTTCCCCAGCAAACCCATACTTTCTATAGCTCCTAAAACATTGCTGCAGAGAGATGACAGCCAGCCCTGACCTGAAGGCACCGTGCTATGGCCTGCTCTATCCCAGCTGATAGCGACTCTTCGCCAGAGTGTTCAGACTTGAGTGATATTTACACAGAACTCCTCTGTGATGGCTAATAAAGTTTCAGGCATCCCTTAAGGCTGTTCACCTTTGCCTTGGAATGTCTAAGAATCAAGTGTTCAAAGAGCCAAGCCCGGGGCTGGAGAGATGGTTCAGGGCTTTGGAGCACTGGCTGCTCTTCCAGAGGACCCAGGTTCAATTCCCAGCACCCACATGACAGCTCTCAACTGTCTGTAACTCAAGATCCAGGAGATGTGACATTTGCACACTAATGCACATAAAATAAAATTAAATAAATTATTTAAAATAAAAAAAAGTCAAGCCTATGGGAGGAATTTACTCAAACTGCAACATTCCATTCCCCTGCTGTAAGGAGCTTAAAATGGAAGCTTTTGGGCAAGGCAGAGTAGCCACCGGGTGACGTAATACAACTTGTGTGAAGTGAGATAAGAGTAAGAAAAATATTTTGATGCTTAAAGTGAGAAAAACAAATTAAGGAAAACATGTTTGTACAGAAAAACAAATTGAGGAAAACATGTTTGTACAGAAAAACAAATTGAGGAAACATGTTTGTACAGAAAAACAAATTGAGGAAAGCGTGTTTACTTAAAGTGTGATAACCAGATGCAAAGTTGTTTATGCAGAGTGTGATAAGCAGATGTTAGGCAGAAAAGTACGAGTTGTTTACTTAGTAATATAAATACAGCGACCTCAGCTCAGCCGGGGGAGCTCACCTGCTCTGGGGGCAGGCTGCTGCACTGACAGCTGCTGGCAGACAGACTCCCTCCGATCATTCCCCCCCCCCCCCCCCCCCCCCCCCCCCCCCCCCCCCCCCCCCCCCCCCCCCGCCCTGTCCAGAGACAAGAGTGGCTTGACCAGACCAGAAACAGGCCCGAGGAAAGAGTCCCAAGCGATTGGCCCGAACCAACCTGTCTGCGCAACTTACTGTTATAATGTATTGTTGTGTTGTGTGATCTTGATGAGCATAAGTAAAGGTTATTGAACCGCCCCTAGTGTCTGAGTCTTGTTGTCTGCGTGACCAGCGAGAGTGCTCCGGAGCTGCTCACAACACCTGCCCACCATAGGCTCATGGCAATAACATAATGCAGAATTCATTTGTAAGTCCAACATCAAAAATCCTCATGGACTTAACAGTCCCAATGGTATTCAAAACTCTGAAGCCTCTTTCTCAGTGAAACTCTTAATTTTAACCCCTTATAAATTTTTTAAATATTTATTTTTTATTTTATGTGAATTGGTGCCCTGCCTGCATGTGTAACTGTGTAAGGGTGTCAGATTTTGGAATTACAGACAGTTGTTAGCTGCCATGTGGATGCTGGGAATTGAACTCAGGTCCTCCAGAAGAACAGCCAGTGCTCTTAACCACTGAGCCATCTCTCCAGCCCCCCTTATAAAATTTTTTTTAAAAATAAATTACATACTTCCAATATGCAATACATTTCTATTCCAAAAGGGAGAAACTGGACATAGCAAGGAAATACTGAATCAAAACTCGATGCAAATCCAGCAAGGCAAACACTAAATCCTGCAGCTCCATGCCTGCTATCTGGGGCTTTAGTTTCAAAGGTTTATATGGCTCAGTCCTCCATCTTTGCTGCCAGCACCTCTCCCTTTCCACCTCTCTCTCTCTCTCTCTCTCTCTCTCTCTCTCTCTCTCTCTCTCTCTCTCTCTCCCTCTCTCTCTCTCCCTCTCTCTCTTTCCCACTCTACTCCTTGTATGCAGCTCTCCCTGGCATATGTCTATCACTGACATGTCCAACATCTTGGGGTCTCCACTGAAACCAGGCTTCATTTTTACAGAGTTGTTCAGTGACCTTTCACAGCTGTTTCATCTCTGACTCCCCTTGTCACATGTTACCTAGCTTTGAAAGACTCTGAGTTCTAGGGCTGGGCCCAGGCATTCAGTTCAGGTATCCGGCCAAGTGTTAACTGCCCCCCTTTTTTTTCTTCGTTTATAGGAGCGGGTCTGGAAAACTTGCCTAAGACTTGTCCAGGCTTGCCCGGACATGCCCAAGGCCCCCTGCCCCCGCACACAAGCACAAGCCTGCAAGCAGGGAGATAGTAAAAGAGTTGCTAAGGAACCATCAGATAACCAGGAGCATGTGACTGGGACCGCATACCACAAGAAGCCTGTAACCAGGGCCAGATGCTCAGGAAGCCCCCCCTTCCAGCAAGCGACCGTTTCCTCCCGCTGTTCCTTCCCGCCACTAAGCCCTCATCCAATAAGTAAGAGATGTTGTTTAAATGAGCAAATGATTTCTCTGTTTTCCCTATAACCATGCCTTTTGCTTCTGTAAGCCTGCTTCCCGCTTTCCCCTATGCTATAAAAAGTCCCTGAACAAAGCCTCGGCACGCCAGTTAGCTCCCCGAGTTGCTGCCGCCCGGAGGTACTTTCGCCCCAATAAAGCCTCTTGCTGGTGCATCTGAACTGTGGCTCGGCTCGGTCTTTGGGTCTCCTCCTGAGGGAAGGTCCTCATCCGAGGGTCTTTCATTTGGAGGCCCCAGCGAGATCGAGACCCCAACCCAGGGACCACCGACCCACTGTCAGGAGGTAAGCTGGCCAACGGTCATTGCATTGTCTGTACCTGTTGAGTCTGTGTGTGTTGTGTGTCCCTCTGAATCTTTGGATTTGTTTTGGATTTGTGGCTTCCACGGGCCTTTGGAGTCCCCCGGACTCATTTGTCTGGAGCCCGTTTTTTCGGAGCTCCACCCGTGTCGGAAGGATACGTGGTTTTGGTAGGAGACGAGGGAACCGGACCCTCAGGGCAGTCTCCCTTTGAGTTTCTGCTTTCGGTTTTATGCCGGAGCCGTGCAGCGTGTGTCTGTGTTCTGTGTTGTGTTGTGAGATTTCTGTGTCTACTACTAACATTAGAAACCACCATGGGGCAGACAGTAACGCCCCCCTTGATCCTCACTCTTGACCACTGGTCTGAGGTCCACAAAAGGGCCAGATTCCGGGGGATCGGAGTGAAGAAAAAGAAATAGATTACATTCTGTGAGGCAGAATGGGTAATGATGAATGTCGGGTGGCCCAGAGAGGGAACTTTTAACTTGAATATCATTTCACAGGTGGAGAGCAAAGTTTTTGTTCCAGGACCACATGGCCACCCAGATCAGGGCCCCTACATAGCCAGTGGAGGCTACTAGCCACGGATCCACCCTCGTGGGTCCGCCCATTTGTTCACCCTCCCCTGACCACGCCCTATCCCCTCCCTAGTAACTCTTCCTCACCCTCTGCCCCTCCCCCCTCATCCTCCCTTTATCCTGTTCTCCCTTGTTCAGACCCTCCCAGGAAACCTACCCCCGTTCTCCTCGGTCTTTCAGCTTCAGTGTCTGAAAATCATGAAGAAAGGATCCACAGCCCAGTCTTACATGCTCCATATCTCTACAGCCAACATTGTTCTGGTGGAAGCTCCACCTCAAAACCCCTCCCTCACCTCTCTCCCCCACAGTTTGCTCCTTCCCTAGAGATGCTCAAGGCCGCTCTCACAGGTGTTTAAACTGACCCCTCAGAAAACAAACACATGGTTTTTTTTTTATCACTCTTCCTATCTCCTCTCTAGGGGCTGGAAAATCATCGGGGGGGTATTTTACCCATTAAACATAGGCTTTTTCTTAATTCTGTTTGATTCTGTCTGAGTTGGATTAACTGCATTGGCAGAGAGGCTTATTGGGATGCAGAAACTTTTCAAACATAACACCATGTAGTTCTGGTGCCAGTTTGAGACAGACTCTTCCCTCCCTTGAATCACATTTCCAGCACCTTAAGTAGTGTCTTTCTAACACACACACACACACACACACACACACACACACAGAGAATGTCCTAGGCTCTCTTATGTAAGTAGAAGCTTGGCTGGATAGTGTTTGGCCCTAAGGACACCATTCCTTTGTTTCAGTACTGAGCAGGTCTCTCCTTAGACTGTGCTAATTGGCTAATCTCCTTGAACAATTACAGCTCTTCTCTCTTAGCATGACCCTAACAAAGGAGTATTCAATACCTGAGTCTATGGGGGAGTATTTTTATTCAAATCTCCACAGTGTCTTGCTCAAAATCATGTGAAAATCCAGGGACAGCTCTCAATGACTAGAAGAGCTATTAATTTCTAGTCCCTTCACCCCAACTTCAAACAAAATCTAGAGCTTTCTCTGGGGGCCATTCTCACTACCTTGAACGTTTAACAAACGTTCATCCGGACAGTACTGTCTAAAACATTTCCTAAAATATGCACTCATGCTTCAGAGTTAGTTTTTCATAGAATTAGTTTGCAGTAGTCAGTCTCGACTTTACTTTTTTTGTCCTGCCCTGGAAATGCCTGTGTTCTCTGCCAGTAGTCCCAGCTCTTAAGAGATAAACCAAGGAAGTCAAAGTCCCCTGACTTTTCTTGAGCCATTGTGACTGACAAAGAACAAAATGTCAGCTGACATATTCGACATAAAGTTAAACAGTCAGATTTCCAAAGTGAAACCTGAATGTGTCTGTCCTAGTTAGGATTTCCACTGCTGCACTCAAACTCCACGATCAAAAAGCAAGTTGGGGAGGCAAGGATTGGCTTACACTTCCACATCACTGTTATCACCAAAGGAAGTCAGACAGGAACTCAAACAGGGCAGGAACCTGGAGGCAGGAGCTGATGCAGAGGCCATGGAGGATGCTGCTTACTGGCTTGTTCATCATGGTCTCTTCAGCCTGCTTTCTTACACAACCCAGGACCACCAGTCTAGGGATGGCACCACCCTCAACAGGGTAGGCTCCCCTCCACTCCTCTCCCCTTGAAGGCCTAGACTTAACTTTACAGACTCCATCTTAGGGAAGGTCTATTCGAACAGATTCCCTAGAAGCAGCCAATTAGAAAATGGGGAAGTAAACGCTAATGAGGTCCAATGTTCCTGCAGACATCCTGCCAATGGTTTTTGATTTCATGCCAAAAGTTTAACCAATAGTTTCAAAGGTTGTTTCATATAGATAGCTTCACCAATTGTTTCAAAAACTGCCTTACCTCATATCTCCTTACCCAATCCTGAAATGCCAAGGCTTGTAATTCCTGGCTTTTGGGTTTTCTGGTTTTTTTTTTTCCCCTTTAAAACCCTCCCACCCCTGAGCTTAGGGTGGTGTTTCTTCCATCTGCTGAATTGGAGTATAGGGTTATAGACCAGGTTTGAACATGACATTAAAAAGATCTTTGTATCCGTGCATCAGAAACTGGATCCTTGGTGGTCTCTGGAGGTCTCAAGAAACAAGGATAACACCCCCATCAATTACTAATTAGGAAAATGTCTACAGCTCAATCTTACGAAGGTTTGAGGTTCTCTCCTCTCTGATGATTCTGGGCTTTGTCAAGTTAACACAAAACTATCCAGTGTAGTGTTTTCCTATGAGAAGAAAAAGAGAAGTAGCATTCTGGCTCCAGGACATAGAGAAAACAATCTCAAATCAAGTGGGAAACTTTCTTTCTGGTGGCTATAAGGTACTTTTCAGCTAGAGGACACATCAGTGATCTTGCCAAGATTGGGCCCTTCATACTGCAATACTGTGTGATGTCACACAAGATGTGCCTATTGGTACAATAGTGTCATGACTGCTCTGAGGCAACTATTTTCTGATTTAGTTCTGCTTCACAGGAGAAAATTTAAGTCTAGTACTATAATTCTGGCCAAAAGTCATGGCTAGAAAGTCATAGGTCCAAAGGTAAACCCTGCTATTATTTTGCTAAATGGTCAAACTGTCAAACAACAGCCTTCTAAATATCTCCATACTCACTGACCTCAGCAGCTCTTAAACTATGTCAGAGAAACATCTTTGTGTGGTGGACAGCAGTCAATGGAGAGATTCACTAGTCAAAAGGCTCAGTGCCAATAGGACATCTATGTTAGCCCTCTACCATCAAGCTCAGGGCACAACATGAAAGATAAGACAGAGGAATATAAGAGCCAGAGGGTAGAAAAAGACTGCTGTGAAATGCTGTCTTCTGGACATGACCTGGCTATTGACAGTCTGACAGTAGCTATAGTTATTTACAGAAGATCAAGCCAGCCAAAGAGATGGCGAAGGTGACCTCCTGGTCCCACCCTCAGCAAGAAGCATCTGGCAGTGAACAGTAGTGGAAAAGGAATCATTATTGAGGATGTAGCCACTGCTGCAGTGCATAGCCCACAGCCACGCACATATGGGCAATATTAATTGAACTAAAAAAAGCCACACACACATGAAGTCTGGAGGGTAGCTAGTTAAGGAGGCATAGAAGGTAGAATGGGAAATAAGGGATGAGGTATGATCATATTTCATTGGAAATATGTATAAAAACTTAAAAAGATATAGAAATAAAAACTATTCATAATATAGAAAATTAGTAACAATTTCTATAAATTTTGAAATGTATACAACAGAAACAAGATAAGCCAAGTGTTTTTAATAATAATAAGTTGGATGTTCCTATTAAATACCCTTCAAAATCTCTTCAGAGTCAGACAGGATAAGTCAGAAGGATTTATGAAAGTGCTTGTAGTGAAATCTGGGGAGCTGACTGCTCTCTCCAAAAGTCACAACAAGCTGAAGAAAGCCAGCCGTGAGTTTCATGTGAGCACTGTGGCAGACATGGGGTCCTACATGCATGTGCACACAACACTAATAGTGGGCTGGAGAAGGTGGCATAGCAGTTAAGAGCTCTTGCAGGAACAAGAATCCAGATTCAATTCACAGAACACAGGTGCTGGCTCACAGACATTCATAACTCTAGTTCTAGGGGATCTGATACCTTCTTCCGGCCTCCACAGAAACCAGGCATGCATGGGTTCACGTTCATGGAAAAAAAGCATTTATTCACAGAGAAAAATAAATACTTCTTAAGTTTTAAAAGAAATCTTTTTGGAGCTGGAGAAATGACTCAGTGGTTAAGAGCATTGACTGCTCTTGTAGAGGTTCAGTTTCCAGCATGACGGCTAACAACTGTCTTTAACTCCAAGATCTGATACCTTCACACAGACATACATGCAAAACACCAATGCACACGAAATATCTATCTATCTATCTATCTATCTATCTATATATATATATATATTGCACATAAAATATATATATATTTTCAGCCTTGAGGGTTTTTCAGCCTTGAGGTTTAGTCTTTAAGGTATTAGCTTCCAATGTAGGTTCCATAGATGATCAGGGTTTACAGAAAGGTTCTAAATTAAAATAATTTAAAGGAGCCTCTGTGTGTGGGTGCACAATTTTAATTCCAAGACTTAAGAAGCAGAGGCAGGTAAACCTCTGTGAGTTTAAGGCTAGCCCAGTCTATGGAGAGCGTTCAAGGACAGCCAAGGTTACACAGAGAAACCCTGTCTCAAAAACAACAACAACAAATTGAACTATGATGTTAACCACATGTAAAATATCTACAGTGCTTTTTAGAAGACTTGAAAATATTTCTTTTTTTTCTTATGTATATTATCATATTGAAAAACCCTAGGGACCCCAGCCCCAAAAACCGACACAGAACACTGGCTGCAAATAGCAAGAGGTTTAATACTCACACAGGCGCCTGCGGGCGATCAGCAGCTTTAGCTAACTGAGCACGCCGTACAAAGAACAGCCCCTCCTTTTTATACAAAGAGAGAGTCTCATCAGCTTAAACATAAAGACATATATCACATCTTATTAGCTACTTTGAACTACATACAAAATTCCACTAAGGGATAATGCTGCAAATCATTTGCAAGGTTCAACTATGGGGCAAGGTTGTAAAGTTTTTTGATCCTGGGTATGCTGTGGACATCTGGTTTGGGTTAAGATAAGGCACTCCCCGTCTCTTCACCCTCCTGTGACTTTTCTTATCTTTTTTCCAAAGGGCTCTGAAGCTTTGCCCACAAGATGACTCCCTGCTAATTGGCCAATTTGCTCCTAACTGCCGGTTTCCTGATATACTGAGGCTTTGCCTACAGGATGACTTCCTGCTAATTGGCCAAATTGCCTTGTGGAAAATTTTCACTGTTTTGATTTGAGGTTGGGGTCTTTCAATATCATCTGCAAATAGAGATAGTTTGATTTCTTCCTTTCCAATTTGTATCCCAAAAGTACTTCAATAATAAGACACTAATTCCTTTGGGGAAATGCCTCCTCCAAACACATGGACCTTCTTACCCTTTAACTTCAGAAGCAACACAGAGAAATTATGATCTTAAAGACATAACATACTACTCACTTATCAATTTTAAGCACTATGGCCAATGTTGGGGAGCAAAATATGTCCCCAGTCATTGGTACTGTGAGTGATGAGGCCCTTAGTCTATCAAAGTGAATGTCATTAAATAACCATTTCACTTACACTAGTGTTCATCATGTCCATTCATATTATTGTTTATCAGTGCTCATGATCAGCTAATTTTAATGCTTTAAAATGCAAATTTTAAAGAAATAAATAGTAAGCAAACATATCTTAGACTATAAAATTTGAGTAGTAATGACAAGAGTATACTCCTAAAAAATTATAAGCCATATACAAATGAAAGAAAACAGATTTTTATAAGCATATATAATTTCTTAGGTACATATTTAATTATGTATATTACAGAACTGCTTTAGTCACATATTCTATTTTTATAATTAAATATCACAAATTATTATTTTTAAAAAATTAGTTAAACAGGATTATAGCAAAAATATTTGGGGAATATAACAATCTGAAAGCCATACTTTTTCATCATAAAATATTTAATTAGTATTTTCCATAAAATAAATTTTGAATGCTTAAGGACACAAACTTTCTCAAGTGCATTTTTATGTAAAAGAGAAAATAATTAGAAAATAATTACTTTTAAAAATAAGAATTGCTAAGGTTTCAAAGTCCAAGAAAACACTTCCAGCTAAACTTCAAGAAGATAATGTTGCATACTTTCCTTGCTTGTTCCTTCACTATAATTAATATCCTTGTATGTCAGATTCCAGGCACTGACACTAGTGTTTCATAACATAAGACACAGACAGCAATCCTTGTCCTTGCATAGCTTGAAGTCCAGTGTGACATGGGGAGACAGGCAATACACAAGGACTACTATGTAGGAAGAGAAGGGCAGAGCCTTACTAGGAAGGCTGGTTAGGAGGGCATCCTCAAAGCCAACGACAGCAGCCATGCACATATCTTTGAGAAGAAAGCTCGAAGCACAGAAAAGAATGTGGGAAAACAAAAGAGAAAAACTTGAAAGAAGGTACAAGCTGGCTCAGAAGACCAGAAGGCACCAGTGGTTGAACCCAGAAAGTGAGTGTGGGTGGGCCGACAAGAAGACCTAGATAAGTAAGGCTTTGTAGACCAGGGTAAGAGCTTTGGGGTCTATTGGGAGTTGCATAAGATTCAAAAGTAAGTTTTGAACATATCTAACTTAGCATTTAACAGAATCATCTTGTTAACAAGACAACCAAGCACAGAAACTGTGTGGCTTGTAAACAAAGCTAAATCATTTTCCCTTGGTCCCCTTTTCTTTTCTTTTTTCTTTTTTTTTTTAAACTTTATTTATTTATTTATTTGCCTTGGTGTTTGCCTGGAACTGGAACTACAGACAGTTTTTAGCTGCCATGTGGGTGCTGGGAATCGAACCCAGGTCCTCTGGAAGAGCAGACAGTGCTCTTAACCGCTGAGCCATCTCTCCAGCCCCGGTCCCAGTTTCTTAAGTGGGCTTATTCCTGCTAGAGATCAGCAGTTTACACACCTAAATATTACTGAGAACACCAAGGTGTGTGTGTGTGTGTGTGTGTTACCTTTATTGGGATTTACCAGATTATTGTTGAAAGTGATAATGCTCCAGGGTTTTGTGATGGTTAATCTTGTCATCCTGACTGGATTAACAAACCCTTAGGAGATTTCTTCTGTAGGGCATATGCTGAAGGGACTGTAAGGCATTTACAGACATAACCAGATCGTGAGCCTCTGACATTGTGAAGGATTTACTCCATTAACAAATTCAAAATCTGAGCAGACTATTGGGTTGTAATGAGAGTGTGCAAGGCAGATCCTGGTTGGGCAAGGTGGGTTATGGAAGGCAGGGTTGTCTTTGGGAAACGTATCTTGCCCTGCCCCACTCCTGTTAGGGCTCTGCTTAAACAGACTCATTCCATTAACCCTATGAGTTTGGAGGTCAAAGACAATCCATGCAAATATGCTGGTCTCATGTCACTTGTGCTGTAATAAATGTTTCTGATTTAGAACATCTTAAGTCTGTTAAACAAAATAGTAGTAAGCTAATTTACATAGCATGTAAATACTATCCTATAAAATCAAATTCAGACCCAATAATTAGAAATAAACATTAAAACAATGTCAAAATATTCATTTAAAATAATAAGCCCATTATTTGTTTGTTGCACTAGTCTTTCTGGTCTACCATTAGAACATACCACCCACTGGGTGGCCTAAGCAACAGAAACTTATCTCTGGACACTTGAATTACAAACTGCTTTCAGACAGCTGTTTTCTTACAAAATCCTTACATAGCTTCCCGGCCCTCACCCCCAGCTTGGAAAGTACAATTTAAATAAAAACATTGCACTTATATTATCTAACTAGAATTTGAATTATGTTCTTTCAAATTCATAAGCTGAAGTCCTAGTTTTGATGCAAGATGTTTTGTGAGATAATTCAAGTTAAATAACACTTTTAAAATGGGACCTTAATTTCTGGGGGCTGGAGAGATGGCTTAGTGGTTAAGAGCACCATCTGCTCTTCCAGAGTACCGGGTTCGATTCCCAGCACCCACATGGCAGTTCACAACTGTCTGTAGTTCCAGTTCCAGGCAAACACCAAGGCAAATAATTAAATAAATAAATAAAGGGTTTTTTTGTTTGTTTGTTTTTTTAAATGGGACCTTATTTTCTAGGTACACATGCCAATGTGGATGGTGAAAATCTCATAGAATCCCACCTCCATGAAAAGTTACTGGCAGCTAATGACGGCTGAGAGAGGTAGAATTGTCTTCCCAGGAATGAGTCCATAGGTGGTTATCCGGTACAGAGTAGCTAACCTTAAAATCTATACATGTAGTAACATTAAATGGGCTCAGCAGGTTGTTTGTGTGTGTACATACACATGTATGTAACAAGAATAAAGAAAAAGAGGCCATGAGTTTGAGGGATCAGGGGAGGAAGGAGAGGAGAGGGGAAATGATGTGATTATATTTTGATTAAAAATAAAATAATTATTTAAATTAGGATTCAGGACCAGGGAGATGGCTCAGCAGTTAAAAGTATGCTTCCAGAGAACATGGATTCCATTTCAGGTGTTCACATGGCAACCAACCAACCAACTGTAGGCTAATTCCAACAGATGTGATGCCCTCTCCTGGTATCAGACACACACATGGTATACAAACACACATGCAAGCAAAAACATCCATACACAAAAAGAAATACAACCTTAAAAAAATTCTTTAAAAAAAGTTGAGTGCACACGCACACAAACATGAACACTAAAAAGTATAATTTTTCTGTGTTATTTCACATTCACTGTTTTAAAATGCTATGTTATTATTTTTGTTGAATTATAGCTTCATTCAAGTGTTAGAAATAAACATTTTAATGTCCTCAGTGTTAGTATTTCCCATGTGAAAGAACTCGCCAGCATGTTGCAAACGGAGCCATTTATTAAGGAGGGGGAGGGGAGAGAAAGAGTAGGGTAGGAGGCAGAGAGAAAGAGAAAAAAGAGAATGTCTCCCAAGTGGCTGGGGATTTTAAAAGGTAGGCACGTCTATGTCAGAGGCTTTGGAGCCCTTGCAGGCGGGGGCGTGGCCACAGCAACGTAACAACCTAACAATCCAGACTTTAGGCCTCTTAGAGTGCACATAACCTAAGAAAGCCTCATCCAAAAATCACAGTCACTGCCAAGATGTGCCCTTCCATTTGCTCGATCGCAGTGTGCATCCACACACCACTAGCCTCAATTGGTAAGTGTTCCCCCACTCGTGGTGTCCCCCGCTACTGAAGCTTCTCCATGGAACTCGTTTGGCAGGGTTATTCCAGGCGCCTATTCTCCAGGATTTGCCGGCAGGCTGAGATAGTGCGTGGCTCAAACCACATTGTTTAAACTGACAGGTCTTTATAGTTCTGCAGCATGGGTTGGAAATATCCCTGGAGTCACATTCCTTGAGCTGATGATCCTTGGGGTGACTGGCATATGAATGGAGCAAGGTCCCAGAGAAATCACCTTAGAAATAGACATACTCTAGAGCTTTCGCTTCCCTTGAGATGGCAGTTTAAGTGATGACTTAAATTTAGCTGGCTCAAAATTCCCTTTATGCTTCAGTAGCGGAGAACATATTTTGCGACAATTAACTTTCCAAAAAAGCTTTTGGAGCAAATGGAAGTGTTTTTCCCTCTCCCTGTCTCTTCTCCCCATATCTAAACTTCTTTCAGCTTTTCTACGGTCTCCCACTCTCTCCGTATAACTTCTGCATTCCAAATTCAACTGCTGATCTCCCAATCTTTACTACCATATTTATCCTAAATAAAGCTCATCAAATTTCTGCTCAATATGCCCTGGACCAAAACAGGGCACCACTGCTGTCTGTTTACTGCAATCTCTCATTCTCCACGGGGCAGAGACTGCTGCCACCCCCACGGGCACTTCAGGCAAGGCACAAGCTGAGCACTAAGTGTCCAGCCTGGCATGCCATAGCCAAAGCAAAGAAAACATCCAGCAGCCAAAGCTGCTCCCCAGAGCCACTGACACACTTTGCCGCGAGCGCCCACTTGGCTAGATGGTCCCAGCTCCCTCCTCTCGCCAGAAAATTCGAGAGACACAAAAGGCCACGCACAGAACCCCCACCCCTAGCTATGGTCGATGACATCACTTCAAAAGAGTCATTTTAAGTCACCTCTGAGACAGCTAGTGAGATGGCTCAGTGGATAAGGACACCAACTGTTCTCCAAAAGATTCAGTTTGATTCCCGATCTCCACATACAAACAAAACCTGTGTTTTTTCTATATATATCAACAAAGTCTAGATTGTTAGGTGGTTACGTTGCTGTGGCCACGCCCCCGCCTGCAGGGGCTCCAAAGCCTCTGACATAGACGTGCCTACCTTTTAAAATCCCCAACCATGTGGGAGACTCTTTTCTCTTTCTCTCTGCCCCCTACCCTACTCTTTCTCTCCTCTCTTCCCCTCCTCCTCCTTAAGAAACCTAATATGGCTCCCTTGGCAGTGTGCTAGCGAGTTCTTTCACGGCAAAATACTAACACTCGGGGTTCCTAGTTGCTTTTTAACGGTTAATTGCAGGTTGGAATCTAGAACCACAAAAGGAAATGTTTTAAACTGTTACATTAAATTCTCTTGGCTAAGTATTGTTTTAAAGGAAAGTAGTGCACACTTACAACCTCAGTCATGAAGCTGAAGCATGAGGGCCAGCATGAACTACACAAAAAGATCCTGCCTAAAAACGAACAGAACTACCTCTATATTTCCTCAGAATTTGAGTGGTGGTGGTGATAGTATTGCCTTCTTTTTCTTTTTTTTCTTTTTTTGCTTTGTATCTTGAAAAGACCACTCCCTAGGCTGGCCTGAACTCTGTCTGGAGGGAGTTCAGGCTAGGCTCAAATCTTTTACTCTCTTGACTCAGCTCATAGTGCTATGGTCAGTTTTAACTTTGAATAGTCAACAGTCATTGGTTATTTTGAAAGGATTTATACTGTGTCTTGATCACCTGGAAAACACTGGCTCACTGATTATACAGATACCCTAACTGTTGACCTATCTCATTTCTAAAACATCAAATAATCATGCTCCTTTGTTTATGACAATAGTCTCATCAAAGAAACACTAAGAAATTCTCAGGCACACTGTGATAAATAAATTTTCCCCCAAATTTTGCTTTAAACCTTAAATTGTATCATTACAGACTGACTGGTGTTTTCTGCAGAAAATAGGCTCAGTCTATTCAGTTCTGAGAATATGTCCTGCCAAATTCCACATGTGAAGAAACATCATTGTTGTCTATTGTTCTACCAGACACAAATGAAGTTACATTAAGTATGGAAGTGAATGAATAGCCTAACAGAGGGACAAAAGACAGTCAGACAGTAAGGGACACACCCAGTATGATTTACACCAAATTCAAACTAATTTTCTATTCTACTCATCCTGGTAGAGATCTACCTCAACATGGAATTGTCAGGAGGGCTGACAGTCTCTCTGGAACAGTCCTGAGATCAGACATGGTGAACCAGATCTCTTTGTCCAGGAAAAAAGTGGATACTGCTGCTCACACTTACAAAAGCATTATGTTGGGGATGTCTATGAAAACCACTATTACCTCCTGGACCAGGAGTTTGCAGATCATATTTTGAGAATTGCACTTTATACTTGTATCTGATTTGGTTAAATACTTTAGATTTATAAGGCCCAGCAACTAGTATATAGGAATGATTTGATATACATCTAACTTAAAATTCCGTCATAGCAAGTCACCTGGCTGGTGTTGTCCATAACTCACCTAACATACTGTCACTGGGGCTGTCTCTCTTTAACACCTGGAGTGTTAACAGTTTTGTTTTAGGTACTTCTATTCCCAGTGTCCAGAACAGGTTTTAGTATTAGACCTTCATCCTGTTGTTGAAGAAATTTCCTAGTACTGCCAAACTGGTTTTGTAACGAGTTCCCTTGCATTTATATTCTCATCTAGCTACTATTCCATTTCTATGGTCCTCTTCATAGTCACCAAAAACCAAAAACAAACTATTGCCACTTTCTTCCTTAACAAGTATTTTTTTTGGGGGGAGGGGGCAAATTAAAATGAGCAATTTAACAGTAGATTCTTTATCTCCGTGCATCAACTATTAACATGTATTGTGCTTGTCTCCATTTATACACACAAAGAGAAACACACACAATTTATGTTATAGATACTACATTTTATCTCTATGTAACTCAGCATCTACCACACTAACAAGAATATGTTTTTAAATTTTTACATTCATTTGTTTATTGTGTGAGTATGAATGTGTTAGGGGGTGGAGGTCAGAGGACAAATGGAAGGATTTGCTTCTTCCTTCAGGTGGGTCCTGTAAATTAGCTCAGGCCATAAGACTTGACAGTGAGCATCTTCACCTCCGGAGCCACCTTACTAAGCCTGCACAGTCCTATTTGACTACATTATACTTAATACACACAGGGAACATCATAGGATTAAATAATGTAAGTTCACATAATAAGTATCTCTATCCCTCTAAATGTTCTGTAAGTATTTTCCCATCCAGAATGCTATCAACAATAATGGTTCACATTTCTCTTTTTTGATTCCTTTAAATTAGAATAGGCATAAGCAGCCTATTTCACATTCTGGATATATCTGAATATATACCTGGATATTTCTTCCTGATTAGAATCACATTAACCCAATGGCCTGGGTACTCCAGAGGTAACACTGTTTCCTCCCCCACTGCATCAGTTAGATGTTCACATGTCATTTTAGTCATTAGAGTGGCTATTTTTGTCACCTTGCCTAAGTCTACAATTAACTAAAATCCAAGTGGCTAGGTACTGGGTACACTGTTTTATTTTTGTTTTTAATTAAATCATCTTAAGTGTGAAGACCTATTTGCTGGGATCTGATCCACACCTTTTGGTGGCAGTCTATATAAAGGTCATGGAAAAAGAAAGCTCTTACTCTGCCTGCTTACTGTGGTGATATGTTACATATTTAATAAAACCTGGAATATCAAGCGATCAACCCATAGTCAAAAAACTAGGCAGAGGTAGATCTGGGAGTTCTGGATCTGTGAGTACAAAGTCAAACAGCTAAGCTTCAATGGCAGTGGTAACTCACATTGCTCCAGGAGTTCTAGATCTTTGAGTACTAACAGCTGAGCTTCAATGGCACACACCTTTAATTCCAGTTTGGGGAAAGCCGGGAGTGGTGACCTATGCCTTTAATCCCATAACTCCAGAGACAGAGATCTTTCTGTGTTTCTGTGAGTTCAAGGCTGACTACTAAACAGAGTAGCTCATGCATTTAATCCTAAACTGGTGAGATACAGCTGGGTATTTAAGGCAGGCTTGAGAAAACAGCAGCAATTAGAAGCAACCAGGAGTGAGGCTGAGGAAGCTAGAAGATAGCTGGGTGAGATTTGACTGTGGTGTTTCCTCTCTCTGGTATTTCAGCCTTTCCCGATATCTGGCTCTGAGTCTCTTTCATTACAATCAGAATTTGTGC
Organism: Sigmodon hispidus; assembly: GCA_004025045.1. Taxonomy (NCBI): domain Eukaryota; kingdom Metazoa; phylum Chordata; class Mammalia; order Rodentia; family Cricetidae; genus Sigmodon; species Sigmodon hispidus. The sequence continues at coordinate 24,598 of PVIH01002058.1, forward strand.
TACAGCTTACCCTCATTCTTATTGGCAAATTTATTCCTTCATTGGTACTAGAGTCTACTTCCTTGGGATCCTGGCTTATACTGAAGACAAGCTGAGATATCCTGTCTTGTGGACCGATCAATTCCTGGATTCTTGGACTTTCTGTAGGTAGACAACAGCCATTGTTGCACTAGCTAGACCACAGTCTGTAAGCCACTCTAATAAATCCAAATCAAGTTCTGTTTGATACTGGACACAGTCTCTAAATTCCGTCTGAGCTGGACCTAGGACTGCCACTGACCCTTGTATACACCAGAACCAAGGGCACTTCAAATCCACATCATGGTGCAATTTCTGAAAAGTCAGTCATTTTCCTAACTAATGGGAGACAAAAACATCTTTTCTGGATGCTTTCAGACATTAGACAAACTAAAATGAAAAATACTTCTGCAAACTTCAAGGCCTGTGTTCTATGAGAATGACAGTGATGACACAGAGGTAACTGCAAACAAGACAGCAAGCTTCAAAACATTCCAAGACACAGAAGCCAAATAAGGGGCCAATGAAATGGCTCCTCAGGGACAGGTACTTGCTGCCAAGCCTGACAAACCAGAGACTGAAGAAAAGAACTGACTCCTACAGGTTGTTCTGCAATCTCCACATCTTTACCTCATAAACACTCAAAGAAATAAATACATGTAATGAAAATTTAAAAAAGAAAGCTAGCACAGGTCAAAAGATTTCTGATTGGTGGGATGAAATACTAGGATTTTCATAGGTAAATGCACAGCTTCTGGACCTTAGCTCATCTAGGCAGGTTAAAGGTGTGTGGCTAGTAGAAGCACATTCTTATATTGGTTGCAGGATTATTATAATCTGCCGCTTTACTGCTCTGAGTTAGAAAACAGTGTATCAGGCTTTTTCTTTTGGGCTACCAAGCAGCTCCCAAATCTAACATGGAGAATCATTATTATCATGAATGCTTGGCTTAGCTTAGGCTCATTTCTTAACAGCTCTTATAACTCAACTATTTCTCTTACTACATAGGAGAGGATGAGCTTGAACTTCTAGACTTCCTGCATCATTTTCTGAGGTCTGAGATAGCTGATGCTGGGAATTAAACCCAAGGCCCCACGAATGTTAGGCAAACACTCTGCTCTCAGTCAAATTATTTACTTAATGCAGGCAATAAAGACTATGGTAGTGTTTCCCCTATTCATGTGTTTGCTTTAAGTACTTGTAAGATAAACTCAATGTGAAATTATTCAAAGCCTGAGTACTTAACTTTAAGTATTTCAATTTAATAATTAGGTTAAAATAATTTATACTACATTCTGTAGTTGTAGTCCTTTTCTTATACATGGCAGTTTATGAAAACTCCCTGCTGGAAACTCCTACTGGTTTCTCTGGGCATTTGTGTTTGATCTGAGCACACCACTGATGAAGGTGGTAGTTGGGAACTAAAACAAGAGTAACTCATACAGAAAAGCAATTCTACTTATTGTATGACAATCACTACTATATGCTAACATATAATATGTATCAGAGTTTGTAGTTATCTGACTCTCCTAGGATAGAGGAATGAATGGTATTGATGAGTCAGCAGCTTCGAGTGAGTCCACATGGTGGTTTACACCAGTTGCAGAGGATCTGATTTCCTCTTTTGGCCTCTGAGAGCACTGGGCATGCAGATAGCACGCAGATATACATGCCGACAAAACATCCATACACATAAAAATAAATACATATTTTTAAAAACAATAGTGAACAACTTAAACATTTCACTACGGAAACCAGACTCAGAAAGACAAATATTGTACACACATCCTGCCCCAAACATGAAAGTAGGATTGCTAACTAGGGGTGGTAAGAAACAGGAGGGAATGGAGTCCAATGATAATACTAACAGAACTCAAACTTCAGTGTGCTTTTAATTCATCTGTTTACGTGTTTTGTTTTGTTTTTTATTTTTTTCTGAGACAAGATCTCACTCAGGCTGACCTGAAACTCACTATGTAACCTGGATGCCCTAGAATTCCTACCAATTATCTGGCCCCAGCTTCCTAAAAGCTGGGATTACAGGCATGCACCGCCATCACTGGTTTAAACCAGTCCTTTACTATCCTAAATGAGTCAATCTATAGTCTTTGTCACAGTCAATATTTTAATGCAACATAATTCTGTGGTGTCCCTGAAAGCAATAAAACATTTACATCTATTTTAATTTTGTAACAAATTACTGCATTTATCAGCCAACTTCTATAAAAAAAATGAATAAATTTATTACTCACCTTCCAAGCATGGTAAGTACCAGAGGGATCTGTCTGATACAATCTTGGAATACCATCATCATCAAAGCCTACAATTAAGGCTGAAATACCAAAAGGTCTTCGTCCATTGCTCTGTGTATATTTCTAAAAAATAAAATTTATGTTTACTATAACCCTGGCTTATTTACTATATTACTATTCTATTAACTGTGTAAATAAGTATTCTATATTACTTATTTACTATAATACTATTCTATTAACCGTGAAGAGACACCATAACCAGGGCAACTCTTATAAAGGAAAGTATTTAATTGGGGGCTTGCTTAAATTTCAGAGGTTTAGTCCATTATCATTATGGCAGGGAGCATGACAGCAAGCAGAAATGGTGCTAGGGAAGGGAGAGCTACATCCTGATCCACAAGATGAGGGGTGGGGGGAAGAGAGAGAGAGACTGGACCTGGTGACATGAACTTTTGAAACCTCAAAGCCCACCCTCTGTGACACAGCTATTCCAACAATGCCACTTCCTAATCCTTATAATCATTTTGAATAGTGCCATTCCCTGGTGACTTTTTATTTACATCTATGAGCCTATTGAGCCCATTCTTAGTCAAATCACTACAGAACACTTGCTACTTATCAGATAGTAAATAAAGCATCAAAATTATCTACTCTTCTGATTCTTTTTAAAGAAATATTTTCAGTATTTTTAATTACATATGTGTCTTCATGTGGATATGTACATATGAGTAAGGGACCCTGAGAGGCCAGATTCTAGAGGTGCACAGGATTCCTTGGAGCTAGATTTACAGGTAGTTATGAGCTTCTAGAACCAATCCAGTCGAATGAAAGAGTAGTATGTGATATTTTAAAGAAATTAATATACAATCTGTAAGATATAATCACAAATTTGCTTATATGTCTTATTTTTCTTAAATGATTCCTACTAAACTTTTATTATTTTTCTATTTTTAAATTAAAATTTTAGGTTAACATACAAATTAGTGAACTTCATTAGATCATTTTTATACATGTTATCAATGTTATTCTAAATCATCCCTTTCCCCAAAGTGCTCCCACTTCTCTACCCTGCTTTTCCTGGGTGCCTTCTTTCCCTCTGCTACTTTCATGCTAAGTGCATTTCATTCTTCAGCCCACCCAATCTGGTCTTAAACCAGCTTCTGTCTGCTCTATATATGGTTGCTCCTCATAGGCTAATATATTTAAATGCTTAGTCATCAGGGAATGGCACTATTTGAGAACAATTAGGAGGTGTGGCCTTACTGGAGTAGGTGTGACCTTGTTGGACAGAGTGTGACACTACAGACAGGCTTTTAGGTTCAGAAGTCCATACTAGACCCAGGTCTCTCTCTTTCTGCTGTCTATGGATCGGGATGCAGAACTCTCAGCTACTACTCCAGCACCACGTCTGCTATGTACTATGAGTCTCTCTCTACCATAATGACAATGGACTAAGTCTCTGAAACTATAAGCCAGTCCCAATTAAATGCTTTCTTTAATAAGAGTTGCCATGGTCGTGGTGTAATACTGTATGTGTATATAGTAATATATAATATGTGTGGGTGTAATAATGGAGGATTGACATTACTTTAGCTGTCAGGGAAGCTGAGTTAACGAGCTGTGCTTTGGAAGCACACCCTTGTTTGCCCTAAGGGACACTGTAGTTACTGTTAGGGACTACTCCTACTTGATAATATTGCTATCAAATATACTGTGTTCACTGTGCATTGTGTCATTTCCTTCAGTCCCAAAGAAAAGGTATCTTTTTTTCTCTTGAAGAAAAGCACACATTTTCCCCATGACAATGTAACACTGAAACCAATTATATTTCCTATTACTTTCATGACAGGGAACGTACCGGATTTGTGCTTCAAAGAGTGTCATTTTCACTGAGACCAATCCTATGAAGAAGCAGTCCTGAGAGAAAGCTAAGGACTGAATACAGAGGTAACTTTACTTAACTCTGTGGCTGGATGTAGCTCTGTATAATTCCATGGGTTAAAACCGAGTTTAGTGGCTTTCTTTTGATCTTATCTACATCTGAAATTAATTTTCTCATTTTTGAAGTTTATTATATTTCATGTTTTGCAGGTAAAGTTTGATTTTGAATGCAAACAACTGAGCTAAGAACATAAATATCCTCTTTTAAAATAGGAGCTATGTTTAATTTCTCTGTACAGTTTAATGTTTCTAGTTCTTACTGAGGTACAAAGTAGATGCATTTACATAATATCTTAGAAGAAAATCTTTTCAAGTTAAATCTTTCCATTTTAGTGAAAAAGTCATATAGACAAAGTTAAATACTTGAGGTGAACATGCAATATCTCTGGCCCAGAGGCTCATGCACTCTTATTGTCACAGGTTTACAAATGTGTTTCCATAGTCTATTCAAGGTCTTGGTTTCTGCAGAAGAGATTTTAAAAACCACACTTAGGAACCTTCTATGTATGCTGTTCTGTGTCCTCCTTTTTGGTAGATTCCTTTTCAACAACTTCAAAAACTGAAACAAAATACAAAAGTAGCAATACAAAAATTTTATAATTTCTTCTAAAATTAAGTAACAAAGCTTTTAAAAAACGAAAACAGAGTGATTTCATATATACTGATCATCTCAAAACTTTAGTATTTGGATTAACAAAAAGTCTATTAAAAAAAAATCTTCGGGGCTGGAGAGATGGTTCAGCGGTTAAGAGCACTGAGTGCTCTTCCAGAGGACCCGGGTTCAATTCCCAGCACCCACATGGTGGCTCACAACTGTATGTAACTCAAGCTTCAGGGCAAAACACCACTGTACATAAAAATAAATAAATATTTTTAAAAAAATCTTCATGTAGACCCAGGTTGTCTGCTCTGCCAGAGCAGCTAGTGGTGCAAGCCAGAGAAGCAAGTGTGTTCTAACACTCATGCTCATGTAAAAAGATGGAAAGAAATAGTTTTTTAAAGGCAGTAAGATATAGAAGAGCCAGGATTCAGTCTTACAATTCTATTTTTGCAGAATAGACTTAGGAACTGTTTGTTAACAGAAAATATGGCTTGAAAAAATATCGTATGCATGCACACAAAATGTCTTAACTACAAAGAAGAATCAAATTATGTCTTTGTAGCATAATGAATGGAACTAGAAACAATCATATTAAGTGAATTATGGCAGTCTCAAACATTTTCTCTTACTTTTGGTTCATGTTTTATATAGACACATAGCATCATTATGTATATGACAGGAAATTAGAAGAGAAACTGTATAGAAGAACAGATGGGATTACAGGGATGGAAGGAGAGAAGGTAAAATAGACATGGAGGTATTTACTCAATATACAATGTATATGTACATGAGCATCTTTAAATTCAGAAACAGGTTTGAAAGGGAATGTAGGCCTGGGGAGGTGACTCCGCGGGTAAAGGTGCTCACTGCGAAGCCTTACTGGACTTTTGTCACAAGGACCCACCTGCAGGTTGTCCTCCATATGTGCACTGGGACACATGCCCCTGCCCCAGAACAAGTAAGTGTAGTTAACAAATATGTCTTAAAGAGAAGATTAATTGACACAAATCTATACAGTGAGCCTCCTGTTCAAAGTTAGGTAGCAAAAAAAAAAAAAAGTTCTGTTATTGGCAGAAGTAGAAATAAAAAGAGTGAATCAACATGGAAAATTCAGTCAAACTAACTGTAAAACACAAATTACAGCAACTGTCACATTACACAGCACTCACTTACAAAAGAAAGACAATAAAACCCCATTGATGAATCTCAGAGGATGGCTGGTTGCACAATAAAAATTGGTCCAATCTTTCTAGAAAGCAGTCTGGCATATATAATAAGAGCCTTAAAATCAATTATAATCTCCAATCTGGAACCCCCTACTAAAACTCAACAGAACAATTTTAAAAAGAAAAACAAGACATGACTAAACCAGAATAATGTTAGGGTAGCAGAGAGAAGAGTAGGAAAGGAATTGAAGGGAATGTCCATTTTCAAATGACCATCAGAGATGGCCACAGTTTCTAACATTACACATGCAAGAGAATACCTAGGAAGTAGTTTTCTGCCACATACACAGTGTGCAACCAGTGAGTGAAAACTCAGACTTGTATGCACACTTAATCTGGGCTTTCATGAATTCAGAAGAGAGCATAATGTATATTTCTTTGGAAAACTTTAAGAAATGATATTTTTACTGTCTCTATAAGTATAAAAATTTTCTTTGAAAATTTGGTGCTCTCTTAAAAATTTTATAATTTCAAGAATTGAAACTGATTTTGATTTCTGGTGATCAATGCAACCCACTCTACCCAAATAAGCAAATGAAGGAATTCTGAGAATGAATAAGGAATTGACATCCTCAGTAGACTATATGCTTAGAACTATTGCAGTATTTCTATGGCAGGGCCAACTACAGTTGAAGATAGAAAGCTGAAGAACTGTGTTAACAGTATCTGCTCACCTGCTTTAAAGTTGCTATGAAGCGAGTTATGTATTCCACAGTGACTGGGTCCTCCACTGTAAGCTTATGGCTCTGGCATTCCACCCGTGCCCTGTTTATTACTACCCTAGCATCAGCTGTCAAACCTGTAAAAACAGTCAAAACTTAAAGGTCTGTACATTTCTCAAAATATATTTTCCTTGTCAAATGGTTTTAGTTATCAATTCTTTCTTATGGCATCCTTTCCCTTCAATACGTCATCATAGAAAAACTAGAGAATGCCATGTGCCTTAACTATGATTTATTTCTTTTAAAGACTTAATTTTACATATCCTTGCTTCATTTGTAAAGTAAATGGTTTAAACACTATTAGTAAATTGTATTTTTCCACTGATGAAAGGATGCACTCTATTCCAAAGTACATCAGCATTGTATTCAAATTACACTTGATAAAACTGTGATATATCACTTCTCAATTTTTTGTCAAAATGAAAACTTTGAAAATCCAGGATGTTGATTGAGTTTCTGAAATCGCTAAAAGTCTCATCTAAATGGTTCTCTCTCAGCCTGTCTCTAAAGAGACAGTCTGTGTTCTAGCCAAGGCTGAAGACTGACTGCAACATGTAACTGACAAGTTTGTTTGCTTGTTTGTATAAGTTAAGAACGGCATTGTACTTGACTGTTCTGCCGTTTTGTTTCTTTCACTAATTTCTTTTTAATTCTGTGTTGAAGTGTGTGAATGCAGATACCCGAGAGAAAAGAAAGTGCGGTGGATCCTCTGGAGCTGGACCTAAAAGCAGTTGTGAGCTGACTGGCATGGCTGCTGGGAACAAACCTAAGTTTCTGCAACAGTATTGTACACTAAATTGCTGAGCCACCTCTCCAGACCCCTTTCACTACTCTTTAATACTAACGAGACTGTCCCCGAGTTCACTTGAAGCATGTTGGAAACAGGCACTTCTTACATAGCTGTTGCTCTTTTTCCATCATGAGCATCTTCTTTCCCCATCATCTCAATCCCTGCTGCTGCTACACACACTCGGATCTTCACACCGTGGAACAGGAGGACAGGCAGAAAATGGAGCTGTCTGAATATGCTCCAGTTTAAAATCACCCTGACACAGGTCGGTGTAAACCAATTAAAGAAGAGAGAGTAATTCTCTGTACACTAGTTATCTAAGAGAAAGGACTAGCTAGTAATGGCCTAATCTACCCCTGAGTTATGAAATTAAAATAGTTCAGATAAGATACATGAGCATATGTCCTCTTCACAGTGTGAATATGATCCATAGATAGAGAAACATTAACAGTAAAAATGCCTGAGTGGAGCTGGGGAGATGGTTCCACAGTGAATGCTTGCTGTAGACAGCAAAACCAATTTTAACTTTGGTGCTGGCAGCCTACCTGTGTCAAGGTCACACCAACTCCTTCTGCTAGTTTGAACATCAGGCTTGTTGTGTTTCCTCAGTACTGTGTGACTTGGCTTGAGCTCCAGCAGCTGGGCTGGATAGCAACTCTTCCTGTTCCAGAACACGTTGTCACTCCTTGTGCTCCAGTGTGATCTCTTCATGATTCTACCCCCTTCTCTTTTCTGAATGATGTCGTTTAAAACTCCTGCTATTCACACTCATGGGGTCACATAACAAGTTTCTTTTTCTTTTTCTTTTTTCTTTTTGTTTCTGTCTTTTGAGACAGGGTTTCTCTGGATGGCCCTGGCTGTCCTGGAATTTGTTCTGTAGACCAGGATGGCCTTGAATTCACAGAGATCCTCCTGTCTCTGCCTCCTGAGTGCTGAGATTAAAGGCACTCAGGAGGCACCACTACACCAGGCTGACGGAACTGTTTGCTAATCTGCCATTTCATTCCAGATACCATTTCAATTCACTATGCCTAGCAATTTTTTGTAGGGGGTTTCTACATATGAGATTATGCCTCCTATGATCAGAGATGATTTTCATTTCTTCCTGAACAGTTGGGCTGTTTTATTTCTTATTCTTGACTCAAGATAGAACATGCATTACTATACTGAATGACAATGGTAAACCAAATGCCCTTGCCTGTTCCTGATTGTAGATGTGAAGTTTTAGTTGTTCACAAATAAATACATCAGTTGAGTTTTTTGTATGTGATGGTTTGGAAGAAAATGGCCCTCAAAAAAAAAAAAAAATGGCTCTTTTAGGACATGTGGCTTTGTTCCAGTGGGTGTGGCCTTGGAAGAAGTGTGTCACTGTGGAGGTGGGCTTTAAGGTCTCATATATGCTCAAGATACTATCAAGTGTCTCAGTTCACTTCCTTTTGCCTTTGGATCACATGCAGAATTCTCCAGCACCACGTCTACCTGCACACCACCACACTCCCAGCTTCCATGATCCATTTTTTTTTTCTTTATCAGTTGATATAACCAAGTAGTTCTCCCTTTGACATTCATTTCCTGGTAATGTGTAAACAGTCATCATCATCTTCAGAGATCTGTTGAACTGTGTCTTCTTGAATAACTAGGTCATTTGTGTGAGTGAGTCAAGAAATAATGTTGGCACTTAATGGTACAGATATTCTCTTTAATCCTTTGTATTTCTGTGCAAGTGGAAGCAATGACCCATTTTCATTTCTATTTTAATTTATAAATAGTTTTACTTAGTTAATATACCTAAGTTCTTAATTGTGTTCACCTCCTCAAAAATCACTTTTTGTTTTAATTTTCTATTATCTTTCTGTTATGTTTATCTCAAGTGTAATAGTGGCTTTGGACTTACTCTGTTCTGCATTTTCAATATAGAGTAGTTGTACATGAAAATATTCCTTTAGTGTTTACTTCATTTTCTTCTTAGCACTGTTTGTTTGTTTTTTAAAACACATCCTGTAAGTTTTGATGCTATTGATGCTCATTTTTATTTCTCTCAAGATTTTTACTCATTTCACTTATGGTGAATGTTTACTTGTTTGATTTATCCATGGCAGTTTAGAAATACATTGTTAAACTGATATATATTTGTTCATTTTAAGTTTGCCTTTAGTTATTGACTTCTGGTTTCATTTCTTTTTAACTGGAAAAATACCAAATATGATTTTAGATTTGTCAAGAATTGTTTTGCAACAGTTACAAAGCACAACAGCATAAAAGTTCTTTGCTGAGTAAGTATTTTACATGTCAATATAAAATTCTTGTTTAAAAAAATGGAAACTGATCAAAAAATATGATGAGACATGTTGTTGGGAGTTGCGGATTGAAGGTGCCTTGAATAAATGTGTGGAAAGAAAATGGGAATCCTGAGTGAATGTATATTGATTACATGGTTATGTCAAGAATCAATGCCCCAGACCCATGGAAATTGGCTCAGAGTGACGTCAAAGCCTTCCTGTGGTCCAAATATAGATGTTGATAGTATGTGAAGGTGGGAGTGTTTAACAATTGGCCAGTGTGTGCAAAGACTAACAAACGTAGCTTCCTTCAGATGTTTATAGCTCCAGACTGTTCTGTTATAGACATCTCCTACCAAGAGCAGCTACTCCTCCCTCCCCTCTATGCATAACAGCTGTGCTGAGATTCCAGGATGCCCTGAGTTCAATTCCTAGCAACCCCATAGTGGCTCACAACCATCTAGAATGAGATCTGGTTTCTTCTTCTGGTGTGTATGCATAATGAATGAACATTATTAAAATAAAATAAAAGGCAAATATGCGTGGGACACATGTTCATGATCATTAGCCTTGAGGAAATACAAGTTTAATCCAAAGTCAGCAATAACTTCAGATTTAAAAGAATGGTCAAGAAACTGCAACAAAATCAAATGCTACTGTGTATGCAGAAAAACTGACTCACACAATGACAGTGGGAATGTAAAACAATACAGCCATTGTAAGAATTCCAGGTAAATGTGCTAGTCTGACAACCTGACATGGCGCCAGATGAGATATAAGAATTCCTGGCACACAGCAGCCATGTGGTAAACGTGCTAGTCCAATAACCCAACGTGGCACTGGCAGAACATGTCACATAAGCAGGGCACACCCCTAGGAGTGGCTATGTAAATCTGTGCCCACTTGTTCTCTTATAAGGAGATACCACAAAGAAGGTCATTCTCTTTTTCTCTTCTGCTTCTCTTCCCTTGTACCCGCTCAGCATCTTTCCTGAATTAACTCTAGTGTAGCAGTTGGTAGTGTGTCTGTTCTCATGTGTGAAACCAACAGCCACTTTTACAATTGGGCAGTGTTTTAGCACTGAAAATTATTACTACACAATCTAGAAACTATACCGTATCTGTTCCAGAGAAATGAAACCCTACATTCTCACAGATACCTATCTCAAACGTTCACATTTATCTATAAAAAGAAAAAAGTAGGAGGGCCCAAAGATAAGTAGGAAATGTGTTAACAACAGTGGCTCTTTCATACTATGCAATACTACCCAACAATAAAAGCAAAAGTAGCTACTGACATATCCAGCAATTTAGGGCAACTGTAAAAGGATAATGTAGAATGAATGAGAATCATCTGCAAAAGTTTTACATGAGATTTCATTCATATAAGATTCAAAATGACAAAGATACAAAAACAGACTAGATCAGAGGCAATTGGTTAGAAAGGGGAAGGACTAGCAGGAGTTGCCTTGAACATGATGGGAACACCATGAATCTACACATGGGCTAAGAACAGTCAAATTCCTCAAAGTATCTATTCTAGAATAATGAAACCTTATTCCCAAAAACACATGCACACAAATGTCCATACTTTATATGTAAAGGATAAAAACTAGAAATGGCCCAAATACCCTGCAGTGGCCAAGCTGTTAAAGGTAGTGCATTCATACAATATACCACTGCTCAACACCGCATGCACACATAAATGAATGCATATAAAGCTATTGAAATATTAGCTTGTGCAAATACAAACTTCATTGTTTTAAAGATGATATCAATGAGGGAAATTGGAGAATTATAAAAGACATCCCTGTTTCTTAGCAACTTCTCATGATTCTTTGCTTGCTTATCTCTGGCTATGACTCTTTTAATACAAAATTTACAAGATATTATGGGATAGGAAATGGTTTAGCTGTGAAGAACCTTGCATCCCAGGTATAAGGATCTGAGTTAAGCAACCCTACACCCACATAAAAGCTGGACATAGGTAGGAATCTCTGTAACCATAGTGCTGGAGGAAGCAAATACAAGCTGATCCCTGGAGCCATGAGTGGCCTGGAACTCACTATATAGACCAGGCTGGTCTCAGCCCACAGAGACCCACTTGCTTCTGCTTACCAACTCCCGGGGATCAAAAGCATGCAAAAAATATATGATGAAAAAGCAGTGAAGGAAGATTTCCAACATCAATCTCTAGCTTCTACATGCATACAAACATGTGCACACAAAAACACAAGCATGTCCACATGTACCTATACACCATATACCCACACCGTTTTATGGCTAAGAGGAGATCAACAGTAGAGTGCTTGCCTGGCAAAGGACTTCTTAAAACTTTTCCCACTGGTAACTCTTTTTTATCAGAGAAATTTTTACAAGACCCAGAAATATAAATATGTAAAACAAGTACACAAACTAATCAGTTTCTGACAATAATTCTTTGCTACACAAAGAATTATTTTATTATTTCATTTTATTATTTACTATTTCATTTTATTATTAAATGAAAGCAAATCTACATACTAATGAGAGACATAGTTGTTTTGTTTATTTTCACACAAACAAATTGTGGCTGGATAATTGATCCAATAGGCCATAGAGCAACTTTAGCTTTTTTCAGAGTTGATTTTCTATTATCAATGCTGAGAGCACAAGTTCACATAAGTATATGGAACAAAATGATAGAGATATTTAAAGTAATTTTAGAAATAATTAGAAATTCTGTGCTGTCTATGACTAAGACACGTGCTCTATTGCTCGGAAAAGACACTATGACCAAGGTAAGTCTTACAAAAGAAAGCATTTAACTGGGGAATGGCTTATAGTCCCAGAGGTTTAGTCCATTATCATCTTGATGGGGAGCATGGCAGTGTGCAGGCAGGTGCTGAACCAGTAGCTGAGAGCTACATGCTGATCCTTAGGTAGAGAGGCAGAGAAAACTGTCTGGCATGAGCTTTTGAAATCTTAAAGCCCACTCCCAATGACATATTTCCTTCAACAAAGCCACATCTCACAATCCTGATGACCAAGCATTCAAATCTATGAGCCTAAAGAGGGGCTATTTTTATCCAAACCTCATGTACTAAATCAAATTCATTGAATAATCTTTTTTATTTTATTTAACTTTATTTATGTACATTGGTATGAACATGTCAGATCTTCTGTAATAGGAGTTACAGCCAGTTATAAGCTGCCCTGTGGGTGCTGGAAATTGAACTTGGGTCCTCTGAGAGAACAGCCAGTGCTCCTAACCCCTGAGCCATCTCTCAATTCAAGTCAACACTTAAAACAACTTTTAAAATCCAATACTCTAATGCATACTATTCAAAAGCACACTAATTTGATGCATTCTGAGGAATAGTGGTAGAGAATATTGTCTTTGTTTCCCATAAGGAAAAGTAAAAATTCATATATATATATGTATATACATATATATGAGCTCAGGTGCTTTAGTGTAACAGTGGTGATGTGTGTGGCTGGTGGGCTGGTGATGTGCACAGTGCAGATGCACGTGTGTTCACACATAGCCAAGTCTGCTGAGCTGCCTCATGTACCACAGTCTAGCACTTCCAAAGGCAGCTTGTACTCATGTGTTTTAGTCTCAGTTCATTTCTAGTTGTCATGCATTCTGAAACCTTTTACTATTGTCAATTCCCCACCCCCTCACATTTACTTTGGTCACAAGAGGCTGAGACTTAGCATATACGAGACCAATCTGTAGCACATCAACACACACAGATGTATCCCTCCTTTTCTCCTTCTCTCCCAAACTGAGGTTGAAGAGATGGCTCACAAATTAAGAGATCACACTCCTCTTGCACAACACCAAGCTGAAAACTTCCTACAGCAGCTCACAATTTCAGCTGCAGGAATCTAACACTCTCTTCTGGCCTCTGCAGACACTGGCACTTACATGCAGAAACCCACACATAGACATATAATACAAATAAAAATAAGTAAGTAGAATAAGTTATAAGTAAAAAAATCCATCTTTACATTTGTTCTTTATTATCTAAGATCATTATAAGTTGTGGTTTGAAAGAAAATGACGGGTAATGATAAAAATTAGTCTGGAATATCCAAGAGTCAACCACAAGAGCCAAGCTTTGAAGGTCAAGGAGTGGTGACCCACACTTTTGATCCTAGCATTAGGAATGTGAAAAAAGGAAGTTAAGGTAGCTGGACAGAGGAAGAGAAGAGGGATTTTTTAACTTTCCCAGACATTTCCTTGGTGGGTTAGGGAGGAAAGTGTTGGAAGATTTCATGGAGACAGGCCTGAGTAGTTGGGGTGGTGGTGGTGAGAAATAGTTGTGGTTTGTTTCTCTCTGATATTTCAGCTTTTCCCCCAATATCTGGCTCTGATTTTATTATAGTATTAAAAAAAAGTGTGCAGGGAGCTGGAGAGATAGCTTAGCAGTTAAGAGCACCGTCTGCTCTTCCAGAGGACCCGGGTTCGATTCCCAGCACCCACATGGCAGCTAACAACTGTCTGTAGTTCCAGTTCCAGGCAAATACCAAGGCAAATAAATAAATAAATAAATAAAGAAAGAAAGAAAGAAAGAAAGAAAGAAAGTTTTTTTTTTTTTTTTTTAAAGTGTGCAGTAATGCCCCCATAGGGAGTGGTACTACTAAGAGGTGTAGCCTTGTTGGAGGAAGTGTGTTGTTGTGGGGATGGGCTTTGAGGTCTCCTTTGCTCCAGCCAGAGTAGCACAAGCTGCTTCTTCTTCCTATGGATCAAGTTGTGGGACTCTCAGGTCCTTCTCCAGCACTGTGTCTGCCTGCACGCTGGCAATGTCCTGCCATGATAATGGACTAAACTCTGAAACTGTAAGCCAGCCCCCTCAATGCTTTCCTTGGTCATGATTGCCATGGTCATGGTGTCTCTTCACAGCACAGAAACCCTAGCTAAGACAATAAGAAATCCTAGTTTATAGAGCTGTGGCCCTTTAAATATAGGTGACACATTGTATTTAGACAGAAATGGGGTATGACTACATAGATTGTAAATGCAGCAAAACTGTGGCAAAAGGGCAATTGTATTATTCCCATCCTACTATATTAAAGCACTATACACATCACTGGAAGTCTGTACATACCTGCAAAGGCCATGCAGACATGGTCATCAAGGGCACATATTTTCCTCACAGTTCTTTCATCTTGAAGCTTTGCCACTGATTTTTTTTCTACCCCAAGCACAACTATATTAGTTCCTCGAATTCCAACCTGTAAAACCATTTTTAAAAGTAAACTTAAAGTTAAAATTGACCAATTATTCTAAGACACGACAAACAGTTAAAAGATTTCTCTTAAACAGTTAATAAAATGGGGGGGGGGAAGCCACCTAGGAAATAAGATGTATAGGTGCTGGCTGACTGGATGCCTAGTCTCCAGCCTCAAGGAAAGTAAGACAAACAGGTGGAAATTACAAAGAAAATACCCTCAGTGTTGTTAGGATTCTGCTCTAGCCCCTGAAGTTATGCCCCACACTGAGGTCTGAAGTCCGGCTCCATTTAAGAATTCCCACCGCCCAACTCTTCCTCTTTGTCTCTTCTCTCCCAGGAGCGAGCTTTCAACCCCTCCCCTCACCCTCTCTTTTCCTTTTCTCTCCTTCCCTCCCTCTATATTTCTTTATAATAATAAAGTCTTTGTACATAGACCTTGCCTAAATGTCCTCCCCGCCCCCACCTCTCACCACATGGGATGTGAAGTCTCTATAGCCATCTGCCAGTCACCCCAGGTAAAGCAAGTATCATATCAGATCACAATAGTGGTGAGTGTACGTAATGGTCTTAATGTCCCACAAACACATGTAAATGATACGTAAATCATACAACTTTAGAGAGAATAAAAGAAGATGCTGATAACCCAAACAAATCAGTATTAGCAAAACCAGTATTGATAAAGGCTTCTGTCAATACTGATGGCACGCTGGGCCTGGAAGATGACCCTTTGAGTAAGAAACTTGCTGTATGACAATGAAGACAGCATCCACACAAAAGACCAGGCATGTCTGCAAGTGTCTGTAGCCCCGATAGACAGAAAGGTGGATTCCAACAAGCTGCCTTTCCAGCCAGTTCAGTGAGAGACTGTCTTTCCAGCACCTGACATTCTCCTCTAACCACATATGCATGTATAGGCATACATACCTGCACATTAATGTGCATACACCACACAGACAACACAGACACAATGAAGGCAAGATAAAAATACATTTGTTGGTTTAAAATATAGTAACATCAGGTAAGGGACTGAGGGGGTAGTTCACTGAGGAGGTTGTATAGTACTTGCTTCACAAGTAAAGGCCCCGGTTCAAACCCCAGCATCAAAACAAAGTTCAACAGATAAAACACCACAAAAGCTCTCTGATGTAGTTCAAATTGAGAAACCCAAGAATTAGGAGCTTGCTGTGCCCAATATGTATATTGAAATACAAATCCCATGTGTTAGAACAAAGAGGCTTTAAAAGGTGATAATATTCTAAAGGTAGAACTTTAGAGTATCTGTGATCATTAATATTGTCATCTTGACAGTAATGACACACAGAAAATATGTCTATAGGCATGCCTGGGATGGATTATCTAGAGTAATTAAATGAGATAGGAAGACCCATAATATAAATGTGGGCAGTACTATTCTTATGGGCTGGGTTCCTGGACTGAACAAAAAGAAAAAAATAAACTGAGCACAGACATTCATTACTCCCTGATTAGTTTTTGGTTTGTTTTTTTTCAAGACAGGGTTTCTCTGTGTAATAGCCTTGGCTATCCTAGGACTTCCTCTGTAGACCAGGCTGGCCTCGATCTCACTAAGATCCTCTTACCTCTGCCTCCCAAGTGCTGGGATTAAAGGTGTGTGCCATCACCACCCAGCTTTGAAAAAAAATTAATTACATATTTTTATTTAGTTCATGTAGGGGGGCATGCTCATGCCATGCATACATGTGGAGATCAGAGGACAACTTCTGGGACTGAGTTGTCTCCTACCAACATGTGGCTCCTGGGGGCTGAACTCAGGCTATCAAGCTTGGCAGCAAGCACCTTTGCTTACAGTGTCAGCCCACAGGCCTCTTCTCTGCCTCCTGAATGTGAATGCAGTGTGCTTAGCTGCCTCAAGCTCCGCCAGTGTGACTCCCCACCATGATGAACTGTACTTGGGACTGTGAGCCATTGGATTCCCCACCATGACAGACTGTACCCTGGAACTGGCAAGGTCTCATGCTATCCATATTGAGTCTAGAAATCACTATGTGGTAGCTGAAGATGATATTAACTACTCATGCTTATGTCTTTTCAAGAGCTGGAACCACAAGAATATACTACCATTCCTGATGTGGTATGTCTTTCTGTATGCTGTGAATATCATTGGTTAATAAAAGGGCTGTCTTGGCCTATGGCAACACATCTTATAGTCAGGTGGGAAATTCAAGCATAGATAAAGGGGAAGGAGGACAAAGCCACCATGTGATCCAGTCACCAAGCAAGCAAGATATAATGCAGTACAGGTAAGCCACAAGCCACATGGAAAAACATAGATTAATAGAAAATGTGTTGTTGTAAGACCTAGCTAACAATATGTCTTGAGCCATAGGCTGAAAAGCATGTAATTAATTTGAGCCTGGATCTTGGAGCTAGTCCGGAACAGAAACTTGATACTACAAATGGCTATAATTCCTGGGTTATGTGATGTTGGCAATCAAACTCAGGGACACATCAATGCTAAGCAGTTACTTTACCAGTCGAGTTACATTCCAGACTTCATAATTCTTTCAGTTAGTTTGGCTAAAGATTTGTACATCATATTTATCTTTTCAAAGAAGCAATTCTTTGCTTAACTGTCATTTTTTTATATTTCATAAATTTCTGCTCTGATCTTTTTTTTTTAAACTTTATTTATTTATTTGCCTTGGTGTTTGCCTGGAACTGGAACTACAGACAGTTGTTAGCTGCCATGTGGGTGCTGGGAATCGAACCAGGGTCCTCTGGAAGAGCAGACGGTGCTCTTAACCGCTGAGCCATCTCTCCAGCCCCTCTGCTCTGATCTTAATTATTCTTTTCCAATTTTTCAAGACAGGATTTCTGTGTATCCCTGGATATCCTGGAACTCAGTGTGTAGATCAGGCTGGCCTTGAACTCAGGGATCTGCCATTGTCTGCCTCTGGGTACTGGGATTAAAGGCATGTGCCATCATGCCCAACTTAATTATCTCTCTATTGATTTTGGGTTTCTTCCAAGACTCTAAGATTTATCATTAAGTTATTTATCTTTTAAGCTCACATGAAAACAGAAACTATATAAAGATGTGTATTAATTGCTAAGTCAATATTGATTTTCCATAGCATGATATATGGAAAAATATTACATTTCCCTTCTAATTTCTGAGAAAAATGTTTCATTGTATACTGAAATAAGAAAATCATTCTTTTACTTTCAAGTTTTACCTACATTTTATAATTTATACACTTTAACTTCACAAGCCACCAACTATAAGAATGTTATTGAAACATAAATTATAGTTGGTATTTAATGAAAACTCAGAGCCAGATACTGTGAAAAAGCTGGAATGTCCGAGAAAAGAAAGAGACCACAGTCAATTCTACCCAGGCAAATTCCAGAGTCCTTAGCTTGGCTTGTGGCTTCTACAGAATACCTCAATGTCTGCCTATGCCTGCCTTAAATATCTTCTTTGCCCAGTTGTTTCTCTTCCCGAGTTCAACTCTGCATCATAATCCTAGAGTTAGGATTACAAAGGTGTGAATTTCTACTGTTTGGTTGTTAGACCTTGAACTCACAGAAACAAAGATCTCTGTCTCCTCAATTATGGGATAAAAGGAGTAGGTCACCACTTGATCATTCCTGTGCTGGTATTAAAGGCAGTCATTCCTGTGCTAAAATTAAAAATGTGAGATACCACTCTCTGACCCTCCTGGCTTGACTGTGGGTGAATCTGTTCTCTGATATTTCAGGCTTATTTTATTAAATATAAAATATATCACCACATATCCCCTTTTGTGTCAAAAATTATATACAATAAATACAATAAGTGTATACAATATATACAAACAATAATTACATGACTAATGTCCAGTCCATTAACAATTGACAATTTCAGGGCTGGAAAGATAACTCAGTGGTTAAGAGTACTGGCTGTTCTTCTAGAGGACCCAGGTTCAATTCTCAATACCCACATGGCAGCTCACAACTGTCTGCAACTCCAGTTCCAGGGTATCTGATACCCTCATACAGATATACATGCAGGTATAAACAGCGATGCACATGAAATAAAAATATATTTTTTTTAAAATGACAAATTCAAAACCAAAATCCATTATTTATTCTATTTTGGTGAGTCCAGAAGATTGTATCTAATTCTCTTTCTCACTTGTATTACTGATTAAAAACTATATTTTGATGTCTCTCAAACTTATACACTTTAACCTCTAAGTGAATTTCTTTTCTAAAATGATTACTAGAAAACTACAACTTCTCATCTTCAGCTCCCTCAGAGACCCAAGAAAGAAATCATATTAACTATGTAAACTGCACATGCAAGCAAGCAAATGTAAGAAATGACAAAGCTGGCTGCCTGTACAGTCACCCAAGGTTCTTCTGTACTGAAGCATCCATCTTTGGCCTACAGGCCTAGCATGTCTGACAGACTTCTCTGTGAAGCAGGATATTCTCAAAGACTTTCCTACTTTGTCTTGGCAAGGTTCTGCAGTTCCCTTTTTGTGTGTCCTGCTTGTCCATTTTGAACATCATACTGTGAGCAGTCAAGGCAAGACCACTTTCTTGCCCAGTGGCTAGCTTTTGCCACAAAGATAGTCAACTCCATATGGAGTTTCTTTGCTGTCTATAATCTTATCTGAAATATATTTGTGCTGCCAGGAGCAGATGCCTCATTGTCATAAAAATAATAAGAACCTATGCTATTAAAATATCTTAAAGACAGTATTCTGTAAATCTCTGAAGTGTTTGAAGGTCTCTTTATCTAAAATATATCTCTGTTTGACCTTGAAAACATAAATAATGTGACTATAAGTTTGATTGTAATGTCTAACTACTAACTTACATTTCTTTATATTCTAAGTAGTTAGCAATAATAACTGTCATGGACTAGCAATTGGCATTACATTGTTAGATAAACTGTATAGAACAAGCATAGAGATATATGTACAGTAACAAAATTAATCTCAACTTTATATCAATATACACAATTTGTGTACACAATATACAAAAATCCAATCCAATGTAAAATATTTAAAGTTAGTAATTGCTTTTTAAAAGAAGATTTAATAATCTACCCTTATATCCTAACATATCTGTATCCCCTTTTTTCTTTGTTTTGTTTTAAATAAGAACCCTGAATCTAATCTCTCTTGTTCAGCTGTTTTCCTAACCATAACCAATAACGGTTTTTAATCAATTACCTTAAACAATGATAATCATCCATAACCCATTGAAAGATCAAAAACCACCCACCTATGTCTTGAAATTTACTTCTTGCTGCCTGGGGACAGCAATTTTAGGGGATCCTAAAAAGAAAAGTTTTATTAATTGGCAAATTCTAAAATAAGTAGCTATATTATTTGTTGTCCAGTCTCTGTATAAGAGAAAGTGCATGGCTTGTCTCATGTCCTGGCTAGATGTGAAGCTGGTTCATTTCAGCTAGCCACCTCAAAATTGTCCTGAGCAGTTTATAGTTTGAATCTGATCTTTGGTTGGTGTTTGTCAGCCTAGTAGCTTTGTCATAGTCCATGTTAAATTATTGTTGTGAAGCACCTCTTTCTTTTGGATACTTCAAGTTTTCAATTAGGCATTGTCATAGATCACTGTAGAAAACTGGTAAGAAACTAAAATTCAACACAATGTACAGGAAGTTAAATAAAGCCTTTTTATCTAGAATTATTACTCTACATGAACATCAATAGCATGAAAAAGTTTAATATATATAATCTTATGAGTTTTTATAAAAACATTTATTCAGGATAGAATTAGTAACAATAGAATAGTCCCTTACTTTTAGTTATTCTTCTGTCCCACATCAGGTGGCTCTTCTGATGCGATACAGAGATTTTGCATTTTCCTTTAACAAGCATGCTTAGGTTTAGAGAAGCAGAGAGTCACAACCCAACTCCAAAGCCAACTTTAAATTATAATTAAACTGGGACTTCAACTTCTCTTATCAAGACATATAGATGTTAAGCAGTGAGATTTTACCCTGTAGAGTATACTGATAAATAGGTCCAATATTTCTTTGCTTGTAAATTTTTCTGGATAGCCTTCCTTTCTGCTTTAGATGTCTAGATGTCCAAAGTCTTTTGACTTCTTAAAGATGGCTATTTTAGTTTCTGTAAAGACAAAAACAAAACCCTTCCTCAACCCTTCAGTTTTTCTTGTAATTTAAGGAACTGTCACATGGGTGGATGAGCCATCATTTCTCTTTATCAAGAAATGTTCTCCAGTTCAAATTGAGTCATTAATTTTGATGGTATCCATAACTTTTCTTTACCTACAGAAACAAAAGTGAAACCCTTCCCCAACGTAGCACATATCCTGGTTTCCATTCTGAGATCAACATATCTTTGAAGTAGATGGGCTGATTTGGCTCAGTCGTTTTTGTTTTTGTTTTTTTCTATAGTCAAATGCCTTCCAACAGCTTTTGTTCCTTTCTCATTAGCACTGAGAAAATTCAAAGTTAATAAAGCATTATGTAGTCTATTTCTGTGGGTCTTTGTTACTCCTTTCTGTTTATTTAGCATATCCTTTGAAGTTTGATTTGATCTATGAGTGGTTGCCCTGTACGATTGTGTGGTATACCTGAAATATGCTTTATATTATAGTAAGCAAAAATTTGTTTCATTTTACTAGAGACATATGCTAGAGCATTGTCAGTCTTAATTTGTACAGGTATTTCTATGATGGCCATAAATTCTAGCAAATGAGTAATTACAGAATCAGTCTTTTCTGAACTCAAAGCAATTACCCACTGAAATCCCGAAAAATCTATCTACTACACGATGTAAATATCTTAACTTTCCAAATTCTGTAAAATGAAATACATCATCTGCCAAATGTCATTTCTATATATACTCTGAGGATTATAACTTCCTGCAAGCAGTGAAGTTTGGTTATAGAAGGAACAGGTGGGATACCTTTTTACTATTTCTTTGGCTTGTTGCCAAGTGATGGAGAAATCATTTTTTAAACCTTTGGTATTGATGTAATTTTTTAAAATAAAACACAGAGGCCTCTAGAATATTTCCTACTAATAATTTATTAATTTCATCATTACCTTGTGCTAGATGGCCTGGTAGACCTGTATGGGATCAAATGTGTGGTATATAGAAGGGATAATTCCTATTCCTAATTATTTCTTGTAACAAAATAAATAGTGAAGTTAGTTCTGACTCATCATTAATAAAATTAGCAGTTTCAATGTATAAAACAACTCTTTCTGCATACTGAGAGTCAGTGACTATGTTAAGAGGTTCTGTAAAATCCATTAATACCATCATGATAGCATATAATTCTGACTTTTGAACATAATTTTAAGGGCTTTGAGCCCCTTTACTTACATTTTCTGATTTGTAACCTGCCTTTCCTGATTTATTTGCATTGAAGAATTACAAATGGCTGAAAGACAGTTGAAAAAATGCTCAACATCTTTTGCCATCAGAGAAATGCAACTCAAAACAACTTTGAGATACCACCTACACCTGTCAAAATGGCTAAGATCAAAACCACAAATGCTGGAAAGGATGTAGAGCAAGGGAACACTCCTCCATTGTTGGTGGGAGTGTAAGCTTGTTCAGCCACTCTGGAATTCTTCTGCTGAGAATTCCCTTTTCAGTTCTGAACCCCATTTTTTGACTGGGTTATTCAGGGTTTTGGGCTTTAGTTTCTTGAATTCTCTATATTTTAGAGATCAGTCCTCTGTCACTTGTAGGACTGGTGAAAATCTTTTCCCATTCTGTAGGCTGTCATTTTGTTTTAATGACTGTTTCCTTTGTTTTACAGAAACTTCTCAGTTTCAGGAGATCCCACTTATTGTTGTTCTTACTGTCTGAGCTACTAGTGCTATATTTAGGAAGTGGCCACCTGTGCATTGGAGGGTATTTTCCACATTTTTTCTATCAAGTTCAGAGTAGACGGTTTTATGCTGAGGTCTTTGATCCACTTGGATTTGAGTTTTATGCAGGGTGATAGGCTTGGATCTATTTGCATTTTTCTACATACTGCCATCCAGGTATGCCAACACATTTGTTGGAAATACTATCTTTTTACCATTAAATACTTTTGACCTCTTTGTCAAAAATCAGATATTTATAGGTGAGTGGGTTAATGTCTGGGTCTTCAATTTGATTTCATTGATCCATAAGTCTGTTTTTATGCCAGTACCAGGCTGTTTTTAATACTATAGCTCTATAGTATAACTTGAAGTCAGGGATGGTGATGCCTCCTAAGGTTCTTTTGTTGAGCAAAATTGTTTTGGCAATCCTGGCTTTCTTGTCATTTCAAGTAAAATTTTGTATTGTTCTTTCAAGGTCTGTAAAAACTTGTGTTGGGATTTTGATGGGAATTGCATTGAATCTGTAGATTGATTTTGGTAGAATTGCCATTTTTACTATGTTGATCCTACCTATCCAGGAACATGGGAGATCTTTCCCTAACCCTAACCCTAACCCTAACCTTACTGATATTTGCATTATGACTAAGTATGTGGTCAATTTTAGAGGAAGTTCCATGGGGTGCTGAGAAATATGTATATTCCTTTATGTTTGGATGAAAGCTTCTGTAAAAATATTAAGTCCATTTGTATCATAATATCTGTTAGACCTGTTATTTCTTTGTTGAGTCTTTGTTTGGTTGACCTATCCAAGGGTGAAAGTGAGGTATTAAAGTTTCCCACTATTAGAGTGTGATATTTGATGTGGGGTTTAAGCTTTAGTATTGTTTCTTTTACATATAAAGGTGCCCATACATTAGGGGCATAAATATTTAGGATTGAGATCTCATCTTGATCAATTTTTCCTAAGACGAATAAATAATGTCCATCCTGGTCTCTTTCAATTGATTTTAGTTTGAAGTCTACTTTGTTGGATGTTAGGATAGCAACACTGGCTTGTTTCTTGGGGCCATTTGATTGAAAAGTCTTTTCCCAATCCTTCACTCTGAGCCTGTGTTTGTCTTTGGAGTTGAGGTATGTTTCTTGTATGCAGCAGAAAGTTGGCTTTTATTTTCATATCCATCACGTTAGGGTGTGTCTTTTTATAGGTGCATTAAGTCCATTGAGGTTAAGAGATATTAATGACCACTGATTGTTACTTCTTGTTTTTTTGTTTTGTTTTGTTTTGTTTTGTTTTGTTTTGTCTCTGTCTAGCAGCTCTAGTTATTCGAAGGTTTCGAGTGGGGGGGGCCACCTGTGAAGCAAATGGGGAGAGAGAGAGAGGAAGCCAAGCGCATAAAGAACGACAAGTGTCAGTCTGAGTCACGTCAAGGCTTCGTTTATTGAACGAATGCTGAGGCTTTTTAAGCAGTGCTTTAGAAGGGGAGGGGGGAGCAGAGAGAGGGGAGTGCAAGGCTCCAGGCAGAGAGGGGAAGTAGAGAGAGGGGAGTTAACCAAAGAGGAGAGTGAAAAATTATCAGAGGAAGTTGGGGTGGGCAGGATCTCTTTGGTCCCATGATTCTGCAGCTGACTGATTACTGTTTGAAGCCCTATCTAAACATACATTGTATGATGGGCCAAGGACATCCCGTTTTTTGCAAGGCCTGTAGTTTAGCGAAGAACACCTTATCATGGGAGACTCCATGAAGCTCACTTCTGTAACTAACCAAGGACGCCTAATCTAGGAGGACTCTAAGAAGCCTGTTTTTGCAAAGCTAGTAATTTACCAAGGACGCTTCATCCAAGAAACAGGAAATTTTAAATAGTCCTGGGTCAGTCTCCAACATTTTTTGGTGATAGTTCGTATTTTCTTTCTTAGGGTTTTCCTTCTGTGGGATTATCGATTGTTTGTGGTTTCATGGGTATATCTGGGTTTCTTAGGTTGGAGTTTTCCCTCAGGTGCTTTCTGTAGTGCTGGATTTGTGGATAGGTATTGTTTCAAATTGTCTTTGTTCTGAAATATATTGTTTACTCTGCCTATGGTTTTGCTGGGTATAGTAGTCTGGGTTGGCAGTCATGTTCTTTTAGTGTCTTTATAACTTTTGACAGGATCTTCTTGTTTTCACTGTTTCCACTGAATAGTTAGGAGTTATTCTGATGGGTCTGCCTTTATAGGTAAGTTGGTCCTTTTCCTTTACAGCTTTTAATATTTTTCTTTGTTCTGTATGTTTTGTGGTTTAATTATTATATGGTGAGCAGATTTTTTGAGGGGGTCTATTCTATTTGGTGTTCTGTAAGCTTCTTGTATCTTTATAGGCATTTCCTTCTTTAGATTGGGAAAGTTTCCATCTATGATTTTATTGAACTCATTATCTGTGCCTTTGTGCTAGTATTCTTCTCTTTCTTCTATCCCGTATCCTTCACTCTGAGCCTGTGTTTGTCTTTGGAGTTGAGGTGTGTTTCTTGTATGCAGCAGAAGGTTGGCTTTTGTTTTCATATCCATCATGTTAGGGTGTGTCTTTTTATAGGTGCATTATAGGTTTGGTCTTTTCATGATGTCTCAAATTTCCTGGACATTTTGTGTTATGGCTTTTTGGTTTTGGTGTTTTCTTTGACTGAAGAATCTATTTCCTCTATCATATCTTCCACGCCAGAGACTCTCTCTTCCATCTCTTGCATTCTGTTGCTTATGCTTGTATCTGTAGTTCCAGATCATTTTTTCAGATTCCCTATTTCATCCTTTGTTTCATTTAGTGCCTTCTTTATTGTTTCTATTTCAATTTTTAGTTCTTGGAATGATTCTTTCATTTGTTGGATTTCTCTTTCTTGGTTTTCTTCCAAGGATTTGGTCATCTCTTTTAATTTTTTATTTGTTTTTTCTTCTATTTCTTTAAGGGACTTTTTCATATCCTCTTTTAAGGTTTGCAAAATCTTCATAAGGGTGTTTGTATTGTTGTTTCCTTCTGTTTCTTCTTCATTGCTCTGATCAGGCCATGGTGTTGTAGAGATATCAGCTTCTTCTGGTAGGGCCTTGTTCTTTATATTGTTATATGTAGTCTTTCACTGACGTCTGCCCATTGTTTCCTTGGTTCATTCTTAGTCAGGTCTTAATGGAATCTTAGTCTGTTGTGGCTATAGGGGTTGTGTGTCTCCTGTCTGCTCTGGACACAGAGTTTTATTCTGGTCAGGTCACAGGATCCTCGCTGTCTGAAGCAGCCTGACTCCCATTCTGCCTCAGACACCATGGGGTCATGCTCTTTAGAGAGAAGTCCTTCCCTCTGTGATGATGCAGCCTGCCTTAAAGGTGGGGCCCAGGTACCTGTCATATGACCCCTGGGATTGCTGGGAAGGCTTCTCTCAGTTCTGGTACAGGGCAGGCCTGTCCATAAGGTGAAATCTGGGACTGTGGCTCTGGCCTCTGGCATGAGGTCCCTGGGAGGCCCAGGGGCTGGAACTTGCTCACCTCCCACTCTGTGCTGAACCTGGGATCCTCACTGTCTGAAGCTGCCTGACTCCCACTCTGCCTCGGACACCATGGGGTCATACTGCCTGCTACAAGGTAGGGTCTGGATCCTGGATGAGCTGTGGCTGAACTGAGCCCGAACTTTATACTTTTAAATAAGTATATGACTGTTATAGACTGTGGAAACTTTTGAACCTGAAGGACTAAGAGCATTTTTGACTTAGTGTTGGAACCTGGCTGCAAAGCCATGGTTGAACTTAAAAGATGTTGGAACCTGGCTGTAAAGCCATGGTTGAACTTAAAAGTACCCTTTTGTTCCCCTCAGTTGTTTTGCAATTTGTGCTTCCTGAGAATGTATCTTGTGATGGGTTCTTACCTCTGACTGTGGTTTTCCTCGGTGCTGTTTGTGCTGATTAGCTCCCTGGTACAAGGTGACCCTTCCTTGACTCCATGTTTTGCAATGGCTAGTGAGAGTATAAAAGCTGTTAGAGTGCTGTGGAATAAAGGCTCCTCCTGCATGAAACCCAAGACAGTGTCCTGAGTGCTGTTTTCAACCCCGACGCCGTCCTCACCAGTCCGGCTCTTTGCCGTGCAGGCCCAGCAAGTTGGTATAACTACAGTCCTATGGGGGCCAGGGAGTAGAAAATGGTGTATATATTAAAATGCCTCCCACAGGCTTATAAGGAGTAAAATTATTTTAAAGAATTAGGACATGTGGTCTTTTAATTGTTTCATGTGCAGCATTTTAATTTGTATTTATTTTCACGATTTCTCATTATTGAATTATACCTTCATATTCCTATTTTGACTTCCTTATTTTCTTCACTTGCTTGTGTTTTCTTAAATTCATTCAGAAGTTTGTGTACTCTTCAAATATAATCATTCTTTTAAATTCTTTGCTGGGGATTTCATCTTGTTCACTCTCATTTGAGGACTTTACTGACATTAATGATTTTTGAAAAATGATAAGCTTTGGTGTTTCATGTTTTTGAATTAGAGGCTAATTCACTACTTGGATTTTTTGGTTTTTGTGTCTGGGTTTTGACTACATGTATATCTATGTACCACATGTGTTCCTGGGGTCCATGGAGGCCAGAAAAAGGGGATCAAATTCCCTGGAACTGGAGCTGTAAGTGGTTGTGATCCACTTTGTGAGTTCTAGGATTCAAACCAGGGTCCTTTGGTAGAAGTGGCAGTTGAAGGAAGTGTGTCACTCGGGGTGGACTTTGAGGTTTCAGTAGCTCACTCATTCCAGGCCTAGTGGCTCACATTCTCTTCTTGTCTGCTGATCCAAATGTAGGACTCGAAGCTCCTTCTCCAGCATCATGTCTGCCTGACTGCTGCCATGTCCCACCATGATGATGATGATGGACTAAATAGCTGAACCTATAACCCAGCCCCATTTAAATGTTCCTCTACATTGCCTTTCTGCCCAGATACTTTGTCCTACCTTGATCCATGGAATCCCCGCCAATAGACTGGATCAACGTAGGATAAAATATCTGAACAAAAAGGCAATGCAGAGAAACTTGAATGTTCGGATAATGACAGATAATAAGAAGACATGTATAGAACACTGTATATCTGTGTCTTACAGTTTATGTTGCTGTAAACGGACACCATGAGCATGGCAGCTCTTATAGAGGAAAACATTTCATTGGGACTGATATTCCCATGAGCTCCCCCAGAAAAGCAAAGTTACCAGTATCTCTAGTGATGGACTTGCAGGACTAAGTCTCATGACCAAGAGCAGGATACTTACAGTCTGTGTTGAGAGGAAAATAGCTTTGACCTAAAAAGTGAAAATAGTCACACAAAATCCTTTCAGGATCCTTCAGGATCAAGCATATTCTCTCTGTAAAAGCTTAAAGGTACTCCGTGGTTTGGCCTTGGTGTCTAGCTTCATTTCTTCTTATTATTTTCCTCAACAATTCAGAATGCCTTTCCACTCTGTAATATAGCTGTCTTGTGTTCATTGTTTTTCCATATAATATTTTCTTTGCATAAAATATTCTTCTGTCTTTCACCTTCCACCTCCTCACTTGGCTACCTTCCATCTTTCCAATGGTTTCTTAAATATGCTTTCCCAGGAGGGTTTCCCTTACAATTGTAATTTCTATAATATCTCATACCTTTTCTATTATAACACTCACTTAGGCCTTGTAAGGACTTTCTCTTTTTTAATACAGGATCTCCCTACATAACTAGGCTGACCTTCCATCTAGGACTATTTCCTTTTTGTGTTTGTTTTTGTCTTGTCTTCTGGCTTTTCAAGACAGTTTCTTTGTGTAGCTTTGGAGCTTGTCCTGAAACTCTCTCTGTAGACCAGGCAGGTCCCAGACTCACAGACATCCACCTGCCTCTGCCCGTGGAGTGCTGAGATTAAAGGCATATATGACCACCACCACCAGTTTAGGACTGTTTTCTTAATCCTTTCTTTCAAGAGGTAAATTCTTTGAGAGCTAGAATTGAGTCCACACTTTCATAGTGAAATCCTACAGTCCAGGTTAACATATGAATGTTTTTTAAAAGGTCTTAAGAACTGGCAAGGTGGAAGAATCATAGATAAAACTAAATAAAAAAGAAAAAAATAAATAATAATGGATACAACTTATTAGTTTATGTAATTATATCTTAACAGGTATTAATTCTTTCAAAATGCATCAATCCTACACAGTAGGAACTATTTTGATGTTTACTTTACTACTACTACTTCTACTACAAAGAACAAAAACAAAAACAAAAAACCCTATATCAACAACAGACATCTACTAGGAGCTAGAGAGAAGGCTCAGTAGTCAAGAGCACTTATTTCTCTCATAGAGGACTCATGTTTTGTTTCCAGAGCTCACATAAAGCACCTCACAATGGCCTGTAACTCCAGTTCCAGAGTATCATATGCTCTCTTCTTGCCTCTGAGGGCACTAACACATACATGGTACACATAAACTTATGAAGGTACATACACTCATACTCAAAAAACAAGTCTTAATAATTTTAAATGGACAAAGAAAAAGAAACTGTAGGCTAAAGAGATGGCTCAGTAGTTAAAAAAAAAAAAAAAAAAACACTATTGTTACTCTTGCAGAGGACTCAAGTTTGGGTCCCAGCATGCTGAGGGTAGCTTGCCATCTAATTAGGCTACGCTCACTGGCAATGAGCCCAGGGACCTCCTGCTTCCATCTCATTACAAACATGTGCCACCACTTTGTGATTTATTTAGACACAGATTCTAGGGACTGCACTTTGGTCTTTATACTTACATAGCAAGCGTTTTACCCATTGAGCTATTTTTCAGCCTAAGTATGAAGATTCTGAAAAGAGTGGAGAGTATAGGTCAATAGTAGAGCACATGAGGTTGATTATCAACACTAAGAAATAAAAGACACAAATCAATGTTAAAGAAAAGTAAAATACAGGTGGTGGTGCATACTTCTAAATCCAGACTCTGGAGACAGAGACAGGTGGATCTCTGAGATAGAGGCCACTCTGGGCCAAGAATTTACCCTTTAATTAAAGAAGCAGATGGCGACCAAGGAAGATTTCAAAGTTAAGACTACAGTGCTGACATTTGATAAGTGAAGATATAGCCCTGGTATGAATTTGGGGTCAGGGAAAGAATAAGATGGGGAATGAGAATACATCTTTACTTTTTTCATGACAATGCTGTGATTTCACATATTCTCTCAAGGCGGTGGTACCTTCCAAAATGCTATTCAAACACATTTTGCTTTTCTAGAAAAGGAAACCTAACCAAAAAGAAAAGAGCCCTCTGGCTCCATTTCATGCTGTTAGATAATTATCATGTAGGAAGCAGAGCCCGTGCTCTCTAATTATGGTTCATATAATTTTTATATTACTAAGTAATATCGTGTCTACATAGTGGTCAAAACTGATCAATCTAGCTTACTTTTAACTCATTGAGTCTGCTGTTTATAGATAAAATATTTAATAGCCTATTTTAATAAACAAATGCAGATTCACCTGTGCAAAAGGTCATAGCTCCCACAAGGAAACACAGTAAATAACTCCATAAAAAGATGCAAATATAATTTCAGAATCCTGAGGCGTAAGCTTCATCCTTCTACTGTATCTTTAAAAATGCCCACAATGGGTATTTTTATATCCTTACCCTTTACAGCTCATTACAGAGGAGCCGTCAATCAGTTCTACAGCATTCTTAAAACATTTCCAAGAGCCAGTGTGGTTTCTTATCACACCCCTACCTTCTCCCACTACTCCCTTTATTTTAGGCTCTAAAACTTGGGCATTATTTTCTAACCAGATGTTACACACCATGCTGGGGACTATATAGCTTTTTGTTTTTATCAAAATGATACCCTTTTGGTTTAGACTATACCAGGCTTTGCTTAAACTTATAATTCGAATAGAGCTTAACTAGGGGGCCCATTTAAACAGAAAAATACTTTTAAAAATTATCTTCTTTGTAATTATTTTTGCCACTTTACATTTGATAGATTAACAATAAAAGTGAATTACCTTCTTTCCATTATCAAGTTGCTATAGAGGTGAAAGAAAGCAGAAACCTCTAGATAGTGTTCTATGAGTTTTCATAGCTACTGTCTCAGTTTCCAAAACACACAGCAAACATACTCATGAAATTTGAGAGGTTTTTTTGTTTTGTTTTTTAAATCATATCCTGCATTCATAGACTTAGCACACAGAAGTTTGGAGGTAGTAGATCTTTGGTCACTGGGGCACTTTTGCCCTTTAAATTTTTCATAAATTGGGCTGGAGAGGTGGCTCAGTGGTTAAGAGCATTGACTGTTCTTTCAGAGGACCTGAGTTCGATTCCCAGCATCCACATGGCAGCTCACAACTGTCTGTAATTCCAAGATCCGACAGCTGTTATGCCCATGTGTAAGAATCTCCACCAGAGAGGCTGGACAAGAGTGGGGATTTTATTGCTACCTACAGAGAACAAGAACCTAGCTCCAGCACAGCAGAAGTGAGTAAGAGACTGTTGCCCACAGTGGGCGGAGTTCTTTAAAGAAAAACCTACGAAATCAAAATGCAACACACCTTGACAGTCCAGGATTGGGCAAAGAGGTAAGGTACACCAACCATTGGAGTTTTCTGGTGCAAATCCAACCTCTGAATTCATTTTCAGCTGTGGAAGTTCACTCACAGACCTGGGCCCTGTCCCCAGAATGAATCCAGGTCCTTACAACACCCTTACACAGTTATACATACAGGCAAAACACCAATTCACATAAAATAAAAATATTAATTTTTTTCATAAATTACAATGATTATTGAGCTCTGTTAAAATTTGGCAGCAGTATTTCAGCTTCTCTGAGTATTTAAAAGGTTTTAGGTAACGTGGATCCATAAATTTAAAACAGGGTAGCATCTCATTAACTTTCCAGTATCACTTAAACACGCACACACACGCAGAGAGGGGTGCAAAAGTGAGGATTCTCGGGGGTTGGGAGTATTGAAAGGATGCCGAATGCTGAGTTTGAAACTTGAGACAGTTCAATGGTGTCATTTGGATTAGTATTCTAACCTTTCCTATCACTAAGTACTCAATTTGTTCTGAGATGAGGACAGGCCGATAGGCCTAGATAGGCTTTAATTTTTATCGTTATTAAACAACGGCTTTCAACATGAAGGAACTATTAACTATACCATGGGTCAGTGGGCCGTGAGCACTGAGGTAGAATGGTCTAGGTGTCTTTATCAGTTACTACAAACATGCTCTATGCTTTCCCAGTCTGTAGCTGTCCTTAAACAAAGGCAGTAAGTGCCAGGAGAGACGGGTCTGTACTGTCACAGTGCAGCATGGTCACTGTGAACCTGCACGGCAAACCTGCACCGCCTCTGCTCCGGGGAGGGCGTGCTTCCCACACCGCCCGCCCGGCCTGGAGCAGCTTACCGCGGTGGAGCCTTTCTTCACAGCTTCCTGGGCATACTCCACTTGGAAAAGGTGTCCGTCCGGGGAGAAGACGGTGATTGCCCTGTCGTACCGAGAAGCCATCACGACAAACTTCAAAGATTGTACCCAGAAGGAGGCTGGAGGCCACGCGCTACCCCGTGCTAACTCCCGGAAGTGGTCACGTGTGAACTCCCACGTGCTCCCAACCGCCTCCCCATTTGACCCCGCCCTCCAGGTCAGAGATCCTGGGCTGCCTACAAAGTCCTACTAGCTAGGAGACCTGGCCTACGGATAGCGAAGATGGACTTACATATGTGTTCTTTAAGAGATCTCTGGTTTTGAGTGAGTCTACAGAGTGAGTTCCAGAATAGCCAGGGCTACACAGAAAAACCCTGTCTCCGAAAACCCCCAGAAGGTGGATTTTTGGTTTGGTGGTGAACTATGAATCTATCATCTTGCACAAGCTGGACGTCCCTAAGATGCCATTCCTAGGTCTTTCTTTAAAAATTGAGACAATCTTACTAAGTTGCCCAAGTTGACAAAGAAATTGCAACTTTCCAAATGTTATTGTAACCCCTCCACATCCTGCTTTGTAAACAAAATAGAGCTTCTGAGTAAATAAGACACCAACTCTAGAAAATACTCCATCAAATAATACTAATGGCAAGAACTAAGATAGTACTGTTTAAAGAAAAAAATTAAGAGTCCAAAAATACGGCTTAAATATGTTTGAAATTGATTTGTAGATACAGCTGTATGTAACCTGGTGTAGCATTACTGCCTTCGAAACAAATCCTCCTCATCAGTAAGTTGGAATCTTAAAAAATCTGCAGCAATGTGTTCTAAGGTTAAAATTTGTTTATAGGTATAATAACTTAAAACGGTGCCAGATGGGTAATAACAGGCAAGTACATTTAGCTATTATTACCACACATGTATTTTTTTTATTAGGTAGCATTTTCCACTGGGAAGAATCTTAAGATTGGTGTAATCAACTTAAGCTAAAAAGAAAAAGAAAATTACCAAAGAGAGAGACTCATTTCTTTCAACTCAAAATCCTAGATTTTAGTTCATTTTTGAAGGTAGTTGGTGTTCATTTGTTTTCCACCTTCAATTCTTTTCTTCCATATTAGCCACTCTTAAAAATAGTTTGATTTGCTGGGGAAGCATTCTTGACCAAAATTGTTTTCTCTATGGACTTACTTTACAGTATTATAACAAATCAGCACTTGCCAGAAGATGTTTTTGAGACATGTTTATTATTGTTAAACATATGCACTTTCTTTTTATTAATTTGTACAATCATAGATTCATGAGAAATCTCAAAGTCCCAGGGAGAATGAGGGCCTCTTTTACCTAGTTCAGTCTGATGGTAATGCTTGCTTGCCTACATTATCAAAACCAGGAAATTGGCATTGATCCACCTCAGAGAGCATTTCTAGACTCCAACAACCCTGTGCACTCCTCCATGTGCACTTCTGGGTGACTTATCTGATGTAGGTTGCTCTACAACCATCAAAGGGTCCCCTGTGCTGTCCACTTGCAAAATACACCAACTGTTCCCTCTCTGACCACTTTTGACAGACACTAATCTGTGCTCCATCTCTATAATTTTTTTCTGCAAAAGGTTTATATAACATGTTGTAAATGTTTTGTGTCTTTTTTTTTTTTTAAAAGTAAGTATAGACTCACAAGAACTTAAGAGAACAATACAGAGTGGCCCCTTATATCAACCAGGTGGTTATAACAGTATAGTGGTTACATAACAAAGAAAACCAAAACAACAACAAAAAACAGGGCTTAGCATTAGTATAGGGGATATCTGTATAATTTTAAAAAATGATTTTAATTATGTGCATTGTGTGTGTGTGTGTGTGTGTGTGTGTGTGTGTGTGTATACATGACTACAGGCTTCCAGGCATTAAATATGAAGCTTCAAGGCAGTGAGGTACGTGATATGAGCTCTAGATACCAATTTCAGGTCCTCTTAAACACCAACCCATCTCTTCAGCCCCATCTCCAGTTTTAACTTAAAAGCATTTTGTAAATAATAGAACTTCTTAGAGGACACATTTCTGAAATACTAAGAATGACTGGTAAGGAGTGATGGTGCCCACCTTTATTTGTAGCACTCAGGAGGCAGAGTCAGTGAATCTTGGTGAGTTTGAGGACAATTTAGTAAGTTGGTGGCCTCTTAGTATGCTCTTAGTATGGTTCCAAGATAGCAGCTACATAGGAAAACTTTGCTTACAAAAATTTTTTTTACTACATCAAGGCTTCACATACTCCATCCATCAGGCTTGCTGCCTTTATGTGGATTTATTCTGTTCATTACAATACCTAGTTCACACAGTATTAATTTGTTGGAATGAACAAATTAATCAGTGGATTAATCCTCTATGACTGTCTAGAGAGGAAGCTCTTTAAAATGTTAGCTATTATTATTTATCATGGAGTTAAGTAAAGTTGGTAACTATTTAAGGAGTAGCCAAGAAGAGCACAATAGCAGCATGGACCTATTTAAACCTCCTTCAGATGTGCATTTAAGCAGGTATAAGAGCACTTGGGAGTTGGAGACAGGAAGCTGAGGACTTTAACATCTTCTACAAAGGTGCTCGTGTAACTTGACTTACATGTGATGCTGCCTCAAAAAGGAAGAAAGGTTAAAAAAAAAAAAAACTCTATTTGGACAAATACATGTTTGGAATTGTATAAAAAAAAAGACTGATAAGACATATGTCAACTTAACAAAAGGAAGGGGTGTCCCCCCCCCCCCCCGCCGCAGAGGGCTAGAAATTTCAAAGATGTCAGTGTCCTATGGAGGAAGAAATTGTTTTAAACTAACTCTCCCAACTCTCTCTCTCTCTCTCTCTCTCTCTCTCTCTCTCTCTCTCTCTCTCTCTCTCTCTCTTATTTAAATTTTTGTTTTATTTCAAATTTTGTCCAGCATTGCTTAGCTTAGCTTACATTTAACAAAAGTAACAGCATGAAGCAATGTTAGTTCCTAGAAGTTTCTGGCATTATCAGTCTGGAAGATTTGGGATAATTCTCCTATTAAGAGTCACTAAAAATATTGAAAAAATATTTTTAAAATTTATATGCTGGGCTGGCAAAATGGCTCAGTGGTTAAGAGTCCTTCCATAGACCGCAAGTTTGGTTTTCAGCATCTATGTTAGGCAGTTCACAACTTTTTGTAATACAGCTTGGGGTGGTGGGGTGTTGAGGATGGGGCCAGTGACTCAGTGCCTCTACCCCTCACAAGCACCTGCATACACCCATATGAATATTCATAATTAAAAATAAAATAAAACTGTAAAGAAGATCTGTGAACTCTCAAAAGAACAAACAAATTGTAATAAGGTCTGTGGCAGCGATATGTACTGTCTCCTCACACCCCGAGTTCACTCACTTTGCATACTTGAGCTGTTTCCAAGGAAAGATGGGAGGCTACTAGCTCAAGTCTAGAAGGCGAGCCTGCCCTCTCTGACTGGCTGGCCTCTTGCACCCGTGTGGCCAGCTCGTCGGGAAAAGAGAAACTCTTATGCTGGTATAGAAAGAAGGCCATTGAAATCTAGAATAAAGGGGGCTGGAGAGATGGCTCAGTTGTTTGGAGCGTTGACTGCTCTTTCAGAGGATCGGGGTTCGATTTCCAGCACCCACATGGCAGCTCTCGGCTGTCTGTAGTTCCATTTCCGGGCAACACCAAGGCAAATAAATAAATAAGTTTAAAAAAAAAAAAATCTAGAATAAAATCGGGAGCTAGAGAGGAGGCACAGCAGTAGCAGACGCCATCTCACAACTCCCTGTAACTCCATTTTTGGAGGACCCGGTGCTCTCTTCTCCTTCTGTACACACACACACACACACACACACACACACACACACACACACACACACCAACATATAAATAAATCTTACAAATCTTTTAAGATAAAAATCAATATGATCTAAGAAGCACTAAAGTCAGTAAAATGCATTGTCATTGGAATTCCTGTTTTATTAACTCTAAGAATTTCATTGTAATTGTTTTGTAAAATATCTGAATAAAAAGTTTTCACACCTACAACAGCAATAAACCCTCACATTCACAGAACCTTCTCCTCAGGCCCTATAAAAACATTTTTTACTTCCTGCGATACAAAAATATCCAAGATCATATGCTTTAACACCAAGAAAAAAATTTTAAGTTAATTGTAGCTATTAAGTCAAAAAGGAAGATAAACTAGACTATATAAAAATATTAAATAGCTTGAGATTCCAGACACAGACACTGCAGAGATTCCAGGAGACAATGCACCTCTGTTCTTCCAGAGGTCCTGAGTTCAATTCCCAGCACCCACATGGTAGCTCACAACCATCCATAAAAATGAGATCTGGTACTGCCTTCTGACATGCAGGGATACATGCAGATATAATGCTCTACACATATTAAAAAAAATTGGGGGGCTGGAGAGATGGCTTAGCCTTTAAAGGCTAGGCTTACAACCAAAAAACAGCTTCTAAATGGTGTCTCATATAAGCCATGGTATGGAGATGCCCTGATGAAGCTTGGGTTTGAATTTAAAATGGCGAGTTTTTAGAGTGCACTTTAAAAGCTGCAATAAGGCCAGTTTCTGAGCCTCAGTGTAAGAAATAAGCTGCTTATGATAGATTTAAGGTTTCTGTTCTCACAAGCAAAAGGGAATAGAGTCATAGATTGATTATTAGTAGCAACATCATTTTCTTGGATCAGATCTGTTTGCTGGAGGCAAGCAGAGGTACAGCTTTTTTTAACTGAAGTTTCCTGATTCAGCCTTAGAGGTAAAGTACTTGAGAGTCTTTTAAGAGGCCCTACTGCCAAATACTTAAATGGAGTTCATAAGCAGCAGATAGCAGTGCTTTACTGGGTGATTATATGAACCCTAAAATTCCCCAGGTTGGTAATTGTGGGTCCTACTAGCTAAAAAGCTAAACTTCCACTAGACTAGGAGCTGGGTAGAGCCAGGCTGCCACCCTAGTTATACCTTTAATCCTCTGCCACACCTTGCCAGGTTAAAGATGTAAACAGAAACAGAAAGAAATAGAGGAAGCTGGGTGGAGTCAGCCATCCTAGCCAAGCAAAGGTGTGATTAAAGAGAGAGAGAGAGAGAGAGAGAGAAGAAATAAGAAATATATAGTAAAGACAGATTCAAAAATTAAACTCTTATTGGTTTAGAGTATGTTTAAAATATATGTTTGCTTGAAAGAGAAAATTAAAAAAGGAAAAAAGATAGAAAAAATGTTAAATAACTCCATTGAAAATTGGGCTGGGTATATAGTTCAGTTAGAACACACAAGATTAGGGGTTCAGTGTCTAATGTGAGACAGAGATGGGAAGGGTGTAGATAACGAGAGGAGAGAAGGAGAAGATGGTTTTAGTAGAATGAGACAACAAAGTAAGATAAATCCAAACATGTGATAATTAATACTAAATATAAGTAGTCTAAACATTTCAATTGTAAGATACAAATTAGGAGAAGCGTATCCTAAGTCAGGATCTCAGATTATCTAATCCTCCTGATAGGAACGAGAAAACTAGGGAGAAGTCTGATATTTTTTAGAAATTCAAAATTAGAAATTCAAATTGCAAAGACTTGTACTCAAGACGATAGCTGAGTGTAAGTAAGAATAACAGATGCTGTGGCTTTTCAATTTGCCATATTTCATCCCATTTCCGAGGCTTCACAGACTAATAATGGCCATGAGAGTGTTATAAATCTGCACCACACCAATTACTGCCAGAAGCAGCTTGGAATTTAAATGAACCCAAATTCTCCAGCCCCAGAAATCTGTGATGATTTGACTTGAGAGGTGATGATCTGGAAAGGCTGCATTCATCAGACATCTTGATTTGGCCTAAAAGTATACTCACCAGACTTTTTGTGGGACAGAAAGTCAATTTTATAATATCACACCTTTCTGGGATGATCAAAAAAGTTCAAGTGAACAGTGGAGGAATGTGTTGCATAGAAGGGCCTTGCTCACAAAGCTCTGTTAGGATAATGGCGTACAGGAGACTCTGAAACAGAAGGAAGATCTCTGTGAGGAGAGAAGAAAGCAACATCAGGAAACATGGGAGAGCGTGTGAGTAAGAACAAAGCCTAATGACACATATGTCCCACAGTATCATATCAAAGTAAAATCTGTTACTTTGTATGGTAACCAAAAATGTTAAAACAAACAAACAAAACCAAAAACAAGTCAGCCTAAAAAATGTCGCAGCAGGTAAAGGGACTTGCCACCAAGCCTGGCAATCTGCGTGGGATCACCAGGATCCACACTGTGGAAAGAGAAAACTGGCTCACACAGCTGTTCTCTGACCTCCACATTTGTTTCACTATCACAGTAAGTAAATAAATAACTGTTTCTTAAAATGTCATATTCCAGGGCTGGAGAGATGGCTCAGTGGTTAAGAGCACCGTCTGCTTTTCCGGACCGGATTTGATTCCCAGCACCCACATGGCAGCTAACAACTGTCTGTAGTTCCAGTTCCAGGCAAACACCAAGGCAAATAAATAAATAAATAAAAGTGGTTTTTTTGGGGGCTGGAGAGATGGCTCAGTGGTTAAGAGCACTGACTGTTCTTCCAGAGGTCCTGGGTTCGATTCCCAGCATCCACAAGGCAGCTAACAACTGTCTGTAAATCCAAGATCTGACACCCTTACACAGTTATACATGCAGGCAAAACATCAATTCAAATAATAATAATAATAATAGTAATAATAATAATAAAGTTTAAAAAAAATGTGGCTTTAATCTTATGGAACACTGAAATGATGTCTAGAAGGGTGTCTGCCATGGATTAGCTGGCAATTAAATTAACCAAGCAGAAGTCAAACAGCTACATATAAATGTAAATGTTAAACAATTGCTTTCAAGAAAGTATCAAACAATAATAATAAACCATATGGAGGAAAAAATCAGATTTCCACAGTTACCAAGTAAATAATTAAAATATGCATTTACCAACAGAAACTTTCCAACAGAGAAAGGAGAAAGCA
The DNA here is from genome assembly GCA_004025045.1 of Sigmodon hispidus. NCBI lineage: Eukaryota > Metazoa > Chordata > Mammalia > Rodentia > Cricetidae > Sigmodon > Sigmodon hispidus. The sequence goes on from PVIH01002058.1 coordinate 63,911, forward strand.
TAGCCCATACCCAGGAAGCAGAGGTGACTGACAAACAGTTCATAAAAATTCCAGATGTTTGGACTGTTTATACACAAAAGCTTCAGATACCGTTTATTGGTATATCCAATTAACTAAGAAAATAATGCTTTAGAAGTTAGAGGAAAGGCCAGACATGGTGACACATGCCTATAATCCCAGTCTCAAGAGTTGAGGCCAGAGAAACCTGAACTCCAGGCCAGTCTGAGCTAAATGTAAGGCCATGTATAAAACAAAAGAAGAAAAACATGGGGAAAAAATAACAAGCATATTAAAATGAGGTTAAAACACACACACAAAATATGCTATTGAAAAGAAGAATTATGAAAAGGAACTTTTCTTTTTTTAATATTTATTTTTATTTTATGTGAATTGGTGTTTTGCCTGCATGTATAACTGTGTAAGGCTGTCAAGTCTTGGAATTACAGATAGTTGTTAGCTGCCATGTGGATCCTGGGAATCCAACTCAGATCCTCCAGAAGAACAGTCAGTGTTCTTTACTGCTGAGCCATCTCTCCAGCCCCAAAAAGGAACTTTTCTAAAAGGAGCTTAGAAAGAAGATTGAAGTTATCAGAGGGGACTCAGCAAACTGAACATGTCAGGTAAGTTAGTGTGAAAGCCAGAAGAAAAATGATGAGAGCAATTATCACATTCATGCCTCAGAAACATGTGTCACACCAATACAGGAGGGACAGAGGAAGAAGCTGATATTCATAAACTCCCGGTGTAATACAGTTAAATCTGTATGTTCAAAAAGCCCCACACAGTTACGTCTGAATAACTCAACCATCCCTGGACTCACCATAGTGGAGCACTGAAAATACAGGAATGTTGAAACACAGCTCAGAGGTCTAATAGCTGACTTCCACCGGAACCCATAGACAGGAGGACATGCCTCCAAGCAATGCCACTAAGCCAACAGATCCAGGAGTTCAGCTTGTGGCAAGAGATGTCTCAAAACAATTCCTGCAAAATGTTAACTTTCAAATGTCATATTTCTGGCACTGAGCTCATGTGGACAGAAACAGGGCTCAGAGACATGTTAGATTGAGCTGCATTATGGGGGAGTCAATGAATGTCTTCCTTGAACCTTAAAATGTCTGTCTGCACATTTATCTTGCTTTTTTCAGATGAGGGCCCATTCAATGTATTTTTTGTCAGGACTCTGTTGTCAGGATAACAGGATCCTCACATTCAGGAGTCATATGATGCACAAACCCTGTATTCTTTCAGATAGTTGAAGACAATCCTTGGGAAATAACAAGAACTGACAGGTTGTTCCATAAGCTAATGTTGATTATGTATCACAGTACAGCTCCTTCAGATCGGAGATGCTTACTGCCTGTGTGAGAGGAGTAAAATTTTCAATTCAGGTAAGAGTCCTGTCTTCAGAGGACACAATTTCTGACTACTGCTCAGCCATGGGTCCCCAGACAGATGTAGGGTGTGTACTAATGTCCAAGTCCCTTCTTAAAGCCAGAAGTGGTGACAGTCGCATGTAATCAAATTGCTTATACCTGACCATCATCTCAAAGATGCAGAGCAGGAGGTGTGCCAAGAGCTGAGGCTTCCCTTAGAAGTGGTAGATTCGATTCCTCAGTGAATTAGCTAAAGGGAGATGGGAACAAACGACAATTCAGGAATGTTGTGACAGTCATTACCTATTATTCGCCATGCTTATCCTATTTTTGTACAATAAGGAATATTGTTTACAAATTTTGCAGAAGGCTTTACACATTTAAAAATAAGTACTGGAGAGATGGCTTAATGGCAGCCACATGTTTGTGATCACATACACACAAAGAAACACACACAAGAATTAAACAAATAATGGGCTGGAGAGATGGCTCAGAGGTTAAGAGCACTGACTGTTCTTCCAGAGGTCCTGAGTTCGATTCCCAGCAACCACTTGGTGGCTCACAATCATCTATAATGACATCTGGTACCCTCTTCTGTATACTGTATACATAATAAATAAATTTTAAAAAAAAGAAATTAGAAACAAAGAAGAGCTCTGACACTTTTAAAAAAAGAATTAAACAAATAACAACATTAAAACAAATCTCAGGCATCAGTTTTATTGCTTTCATGTAAAAAAAAAGTAGTGTGTGTATATGTGTGTGTGTGTATGTATGTATTATGTGAGTAAATGTGTGCATATTATGCGCAAATGCCCATGGAATCAAGAAAGGGACATACAATCTCCTGGAGCTGGCGTTACAGGTGGTTGAAAGCCACCAGATGTAAGTGCTGGGAACCAAATATGAGTCCTCTGAAAAAGCAGTATGCACTCTCAACCACTGAGACATCTTTTTAGCTCTCTATCTTTGCTAACTCAGATTGAAATTGAAAGATGGGGGGGGGTAGGTGTGGAGAGATGTCTCAAAGGGTAAGAGCACTGGATGATCTTCCAGAGGACCTGGGTTTGATTCTAGTTCCAGAGAATCTAATATCTTCTAGGCTGTACAAGCACCAGGTATACACATGGTGTGTGTGTGTGTGTGTGTGTGTGTGTGTGTGTGTGTGTACATGTATGTATACTATGGTTCACAGGTATATGTAAGCATTCCCAAGGCCAGCACTCACCTGGGACTGAGTAGAGCTGCTGTCACGCCCCTGGGTGTGGCTATGCAAACATGGGCCCACCTGCCCTCTTTAAGAAAGTGCTCACACAAGATTCTTTCTCTTTCTCTTCTGCTTCTCCCGCATCTCTGCTTCCCTGCTAATAAACTCTGGAGTCGTACTCCTGGTGTTGAGATTCTATTCAGAAACCAACAGTATAGGCTAGAGGACAGCCCACAGGGCTTTGTTCTCTCTTTTCACCACGGAGATCCAGGGGAGCAAACTCAGTTTTGTCAGGCTTGGGAGCAAGTACCTTTTCCTCGTGAGCTACCTAGCTGCCAGAGTCTACAATATTCTAGTTAATTAAAATCGATATTTTTCAAAATAAGAAATGAAGGCAGGAGATGTATGTCAAAGAAATCTTTATCCAGCAAAACTATCTTTCAAGGATAATGTCAGATTCAAGAAGAAATTCAGAGCTGAGAATATGGTTCATTTGCTAAGGTGCTTACTTAGGACACTAGCCTGAGGACCTGAGTTTGGATCCCTAATACCCACATAAAAGTCAGGGGCATGGCCATGTTCATCTTCAGTCCCAGGATGAGAGACAGGAACCGGCAGCTCCCTGTGATTCACTGGTCCGCAGCCTGGCCAAATTTGTGCAGTGTAGGTTCAGGTCCAACTCGAGTTGGAGAGTAATTGAGAAAACCACAACCAATGTCAACCTGTGGCCTCAACGCCCCCCACACACGAGAGAGAGAGAAAGAGAGAGAGAGAGAGAGAGAGAGAGAGAGAGAGAGAGAGAGAGAGAGAGAGAATATGAAGGAGAAATTAAGACACTTCTTACAAACAATAATTGAGAAATTACCACTAAATACCTGACCTATAAGAAATACCAAAAACCCTTTTTCAGACAAGGTCTCATGTAGCTGAGGCTGGTCTGGAACTTGCAAAGTTGACCTTGACCCTCCTGGCTCACCCGCCAAACATTTGTACAACAGGTATATATCAGCACACCCTGCTCTACAGCAAAGCCTTGGTGCTTGAAGTAATAGTATACTAGCATTTGTACAACAGGTGTATATCAGCACACCCTGCTCTACAGCAAAGCCTTGGTGCTTGAAGTAATAGTATACTAGCATTTGTACAACAGGTATATATCAGCACACCCTGCTCTGCAGCAAAGCCTTGATGCTTGAAGTAATAGTATACTAGCATTTGTACAACAGGTGTATATCAGCACACCCTGCTCTACAACAAAGCCTTGGTGCTTGAAGTGATAGTATACTAGAAAGTGAGTGTGTGGCTCCAAAAGAAAAAACTGCTTCTTATTGTTTTGTTTTTTGAGACAGGGTTTCTCTGTGTAATAGTCATGGAACTCATTGCCTGAACTCAATGAGATTTGCCTGCTTCTGCCTCCAAGTGCTGGGATTAAAGGTGTGTGCCACCATTGCCCACCAAGAAAGGGCTTTTTTAAAAGTGGTAAAGGTAACCATGTAGTACATATGACAGAAGCAGCATATATACATTTTTGTTATAAGTATATCACATTAGAAGAAAACTACAAAGTCAAGTTATTATTTGGAAGCTAATAATACATAATGATAGAATTTGAGGTTCATCACAGCATTCAGAGGGGGGGTTGAATATGGTGTTAGGTGGATATCTTTGAGTTCCAAGCCAGCCAGAGCTACATAGAAAGACCCTGACCAATAAATACATAGATGGATGGATGGATGGAGAGAACAGAGGGAAAGGAGAAACACAGAAGTAGAATTACACACTGTAAATTAAGGTAGTAAACCAAAAGAGATTGTTTAAAGTTATTAATTATAATTTTTATAAGCAAAACGATAGGTTTTGGGACATGGTCTTACTATGGCCCAGCTGATCTGAAACTTGCTATGTCAACAAGGCCAAGCTTGAATTTACAGAGACTCACTTGCCTCTGCCTCCTGAGTGCTGAGACTGAAGGTGTACACTACCAAAACGGGCTATGAAAATGAGTTTTTAATGTAAGCAAAGAAACAATATGTTAAAAAATTCTCTGCCAGCTTAGGTTATACATTGTTTTAAAAATATAAATTTATTTTTCCATTATGGAAGTTGAGAAGTTAGAATACTTATTCTTTACCCTACCTCCACCAAAAGTTAAAAACAATACAAACACCAAAAATTGAAAACAATAATACAAAGTTGGAAATGATGCAAATATTCAATGCAGGTTGCTGGGAAGATGTAGTCATTCCTGTAACAGAGCACTAGTCAGCAGTGAAAGGGGGGGCAAGAAGCACATTATTATATGCACAACTCTTATGAATAATTCAGATAGAAAAGGGTATATGCTGTTGTTTCCATCTGTGTAAAAGTTGACATGGGCAAAATAAATAAAGGCAAACCCATAATAGACCGCCAACTAACCAGAAATGAGGACAGATGGGAAAACTATAGAGAAGCACAGGGGATGTTTCGGGATGTTGAAAACATTCCTTATTTCTTTTATTGTCATCATGGTTCCATGGCTAGATACAAATGTGAAAGTTTATCACAGTGTATTTAAACATCAACTAAAGTACTCCCTGAAAAGATAAAAGTATCAGAATCCTTGTCAGTGTTGACCTGGGTGTTTAGGGGTCTATGTGAGTCATTCATTCCAAATCTGGTTCTACTCTCCCCAAGTGTTCTTTGTTGTGTCCCAAGGTCAACCCCCAGAGAGACCACCAAAGCTAGAAATGTCCAGAATGCAAACAGCAAGGTTTATTGGCAGCGTAATACAAGCCAGACAGGGAGCATACTTCAAGCTTCTGTGATAACAGAGCAAGAAGTAGCTACTGTCTTTGGTTACAAGGGATCTTTTATAGGCAAAAGTTATAACAAAGTTGGTTGCTTGGAGACAGGGTGCTGACATGCTATGGATTGGCTTGTGCTTAGAGTCTTTCTGCCCCAGAGTATCTTTGGACCCCACTTGGATGGACCCACCTGTGCGGAGAGCTGCACACAGCTGTGCCCTAAACATGATGCTGGCTCCCGCCTTATGCCTTCCTGATGGCAAGTGCTCTTTGTGAGGTATAACCTCATATTTGGCAAAAACTAATGACCTGGCCTGCTTCCGTGTACCTGGACCTCTTGGCACAGCCCACATGGCGAACTGGGGCTGGTTGTCCAGGGGCTATATGAGCTGTGAGTGGGCTTTTCCCAGGGTAGAAGAAAACTGTTCAAGGTTCCTGAATAAAACTGCAGAGAGAAGAGTTTAAGAGTCACGTCTTCCTTATGGGACGAGGTTGTGCGTGGCAGATGGTGGCCCATACGGGATCCTACTATCAACAAAGGCTCAGAACTCCCTGCAGTCAGGGTATTTAGAAAAGCACATTAGAGAGATTTTTTTTTTTAAACTTTATTTATTTATTTGCCTTGCTGTTTGCCTGGAACTGGAACTACAGACAGTTGTTAGCTGCCATGTGAGTGCTGGGAATCGAACCCGGGTCCTCTGGAAGAGCAGACGGTGCTCCTAACCGCTGAACCATCTCTCCAGCCCCCAAATGCTTTTCTTTTCTTTCTTAAACTTTATTTATTTACTTATTTGCCTTGGTGCTTGCCTGGAACTGGAACTACAGACAGTTGTTAGCTGCCATGTAGGTTCTGGAATTGAACCCAGGTCCTCTGGAAGAGCAGACGGTGCTCTTAACCACTGAGCCATCTCTCCAGCCCTAGAGAGATTTTTAAAAGAGTGTGATATAGTTGCTCCATGGTTCGCTGTCTCTGGGAGCCTTACGGTTCCCTCCTGGGAGAAGTTAGGTAGGGATCTGGATTCTGTCCATGAACAGGGAACCCTTAAGGCTGAGGCTGCCTTGAAGATCAGGGTTGCAGTGAAGCAGTCGAGAATGGCCAGGCGGCCTTAGAACAGCTGCAGGAGGAGAGATCGGAAAAGGCGAACAGTGAAAAAGGAGTGAGAAAGAAGGGAGGGCTGTACCCCGACATTGCCG
>PVIH01002058.1:70573-95289 GCA_004025045.1 Sigmodon hispidus
GACATTGCCGAGAAGGGAGGGCTGTACCCCGACATTGCCGAGAAGGGAGGGCTGTACCCCGACCTTGCCGGGAAGGGAGGGCTGTACCCCGACATTGCCGGGAAGGGAGGGCTGTACCCCGACATTGCCGAGAAGGGAGGGCTGTACCCCGACCTTGCCGAGAAGGGAGGGCTGTACCCTGACATTGCCGAGAAGGGAGGGCTGTACCCCGACCTTGCCGATTTAGAGTCCCATGAAGATACAAGCTCAGAGGGCGAGATGCATTCAGTTATAGAGATGATGAAAAGGTCAAAATTAACAAAGAAAAGAAAAGATAACAATGAGGAGACCTTGAGCAGTGCAGCGTCCTGCTCCCCGCTGGCATGTAAAGCAGTGCCCTTAATCCCTCTGCCCTATGTGGACAGCGGGGGATGTAGCTACCACCGTTCCTTTAACCCAGAAGTCTGGAAAGCAGTAAGGTCAGAGCTCATACTTGCTTGTCCAGTATTTCAGGATGCACAAGGAAATCGCTATGAGGAACCGCTGGATTTTAAGGTGATAAAATCCTTAGCAGAGTCAGTTAGGACTTATGGGATTACAGCCTCATTTACAGTAGCTCAGGTAGAAGCTTTGAATAGACATTACATGACACCTAGTGACTGGAGTAGCCTCGCACGTGCATGTCTGAATCCAGGACAATATTTACACTGGAAAGCATTCCTGATTGAGCTTGCAAATGATCAGGCCGCGGCCAACCAAGCCGCTGGGAATCCCACATGGGACAGAGATATGCTGCTTGGACAAGGTTGATTTACCTATCTACAGACGGGCTACCCTGTTCAAGTTTATGAGCAAATTAATAAGATTGGCATTAAAGCATAGAAAGCTCTCCCAAACAAAGGGGAGGTAAGCGGCAACCTTACTAAGATTTTGCAGGGCCCCACTGAACCCTTTTCTGATTTTATTGCCTGAATGGTGGAAGCTGCAGGCTGAATTTTTGGGGACCCAGATACTGCTATGCCCCTAATCAAGCAGCTCGTATATGAGCAGTACACTAAGGAGTATTGGGCTGCCATTACCCCCTATAAGAACAGAGGGATAGAAGCCTGGATGAAAGTTTGTAGGGAGCTAGGGGGACCACTCACCAATGCCGGACTTGTACTAACACCCCAGATGGGAGTGCAGCTGGTGGACTCAGACTTTGAAGGACCCCTAGAACCAGGCAACGTGGGCCTGCTGATAGGGAGATCGTCCACCACCCTAAGGGGCCTACAGATCCACCTGGGAGTGATTGACCCAGATTATACTGGGACAGACAAAATCATGGTCAAGTCTCCAAAGCAAATCTCAGCCATTTCCCCAGGTGATAGGAGTGCCCAACTGCTGATTTTGCCCAGCCTTCATGGCCATTTCCTAGCCGCTTCAAAGGAGAGAGGAGAGGGAGGTTTTGGCTCCACAGGAACAGACCTGACATTTTCATCCTTGGAGTTGGATCAAAGACCTATGCTAGAATTGACCATTGATAATAAAAGAATTTTGGGCTTGTTAGACACAGGAGCTAACAAGAACATGATTGCAAAAAAGGATTGGCTCTCTGGATGGCCTATACAGGTATCTTCTGAAACATTGTATGTATTAGGATATGCCAAGTCCCCAGATATTAGAGCAAGACAATTACAACGGAAGGATGGGGAAGGACATTCAGGTGTAATGCAGCCCTATGTGCTGGAACTCCCTGTTTCCTTATGGGGAAGAGATTTACTTAAGAACATGGGCTTTAAATTAAGCAATGACTATTTTCAGGCTTCATACAGAATGATGGAGAACATGGGTTACCATCCCACCTTTGGTCTGGGAAAGCATTTGCAGGGGAGGAAGGACCCCATAAAGACACAAGCAAGAAAAACTAGACAGGGGCTGGGTTTTTCCTAGGGGCCACTGGGGAGAGCATTCCCATATCTTGGAAAACAGAGGAGCCCATATGGGTTCCTCAGTGGCCACTTTCCTCTCAAAAGCTAGCCGCTGCAAGAGCACTGGTGGAAGAGCAATTGCAATTGGGACATATTAAACCCTCAATTTCTCCCTGGAATACTCCAATTTTTGTAATTAGAATGAAATCTGGCAAATGGCGCTTACTTCATGATTTAAGAGTTATTAATAACCAGATGCAGATCATGGGCCCGGTACAAGGTGGTCTTCCTCTCCTGTCCACACTCCCAGCCTCCTGGCATTTAATTGTAATTGATATAAAGGATTGCTTTTTTTCAATTCCTCTATGTAGCCAAGATAGTGAGAGATTCGCCTTCACTCTCCCTTCTTGCAATCACGAGGAGCCAGATAAAAGATACGAATGGGTCGTGCTGCCTCAAGGAATGGCTAATAGTCCTACCATGTGTCAGCTTTATGTAGAACAGGCCCTGGAGCCCCTCAGACAAGAGTACCCCGCCGTGAGATGCGTTTACTATATGGATGACATCCTATTGCCGGCAAAAAGAAAGCAAGATGTGGGGTCAGCCTACCTAACCTTGGTAAAGGTGCTAGAAAAGAGGGGGTTAATTATTGCCCCTGAGAAGGTGCAAATGGATCAAATGGTTGATTACTTGGGGGCCAAGATTATAAGCACTAGGATAACCCCACAGAGGTGGAGTTGAGAAAGGATACTTTGAAGACTTTAAATGATTCTCAAAAATTGTTAGGAGATATAAATTGGATTAGGAGTTATTTAAAATTGGCTAATTATGAGCTGAAGCCCCTTTATGACATATTACATGGGGACTCAGCATTGGATTCTCCAAGGCAGCTAGACAATAAAGCAAGAAAGACATTGGAGCTGGTGGAGAGTCGGTTAAAAGATGCTTTTTTGCAGAGAATTCAAGAGAGCATTCTCCCAACTTATAGCCAGCCTACTGGGTTATTGTGGCAGAATGGACCGTTGCTCTGGGTTCATCCTAAGGTCTCACCAGCCAAGTCCATTGAATACTACCCTGCTGCAGTGGCCAGTCTAGCCATGTGTGGAATTCAGCATGTGATATAGCATTTTGGAATTGCTCCAGTTACCTTGGTGATACCCTATACCACCCACCAAGTTTCCATCTTGTGTGCTACCTTGGATGATTGGGCCATCCTTCACTGTAGCTTTGCTGGGACTATAGACAATCATTATCCCCAACATCCCTTGATGACCTTCTTTACGAACCATCCGGTCATCTTTCCAAAGGTCACGGCATCTCAGCCTATTCCTGGAGCTCAAAATATTTTTACAGATGGATCTAAAACAGGGTGTGGGGTGTACATGGTGGAGAATAGTCTACCAGTGCAGCACCAGTTCCACCCTGGCACACCACAAGTAACTGAATTGAAGATTGTTATTGAAGTGTTTAAAGCATGCCCTTTTCTATTTAATTTGGTCTCAGATTCTGCCTATGTAGTCAATGCACTTAAAGTTTTAGAAGCAGCTAGTCCCATTAAAGCCTCCAGCCCTGTTGCTGCCTTATTTCAACAATTGCAGCAGTTGATCCAGCACAGAACCTCTCGTTTTTTTCCCTTTACATATTCGGGCTCACACCGGATTGCCAGGACCCTTGAGTACAGGGAATGATGTGGTGGATGCCTGGACTCGACAGGAGTGGGCATTTTTAAATTCCACCCTGGAACAGGCAAAAGAGTTTCACGTTAATTCAAAAGCTTTGCAACAGAAGTTTTCTCTTTCCTGGCCGGGGTGATGCTCGGCAGATAGTACTCAGTTGTCCCCAATGTGTGGTTCATTTTCACCCACCAAGCCTTGGAGTAAATCCTCGAGGTTTGCTTCCCTTGAAGGTGTGGCAGATGGATGTGATACACATCCCTGAATTTGGGAAAGTCAAATATGTTCACGTGTCAGTGGATACATGCTTAGGCGTCATGCACGCCACAGCTATGTCCGGAGAAAAGGCCGTAATGTTATTGCTCACTGTCTAGAAGCTTGAACAACCTGGGGAAAACCCCTACAATTGAAAACTGATAATGGGCCAGCTTATACAGGACAGCATTTTTCTTCCTTTTGTCAAGAAATGGAGATACAACTCATCCATGGCCTACCCTACAATCCCCAGGGCCAAATATAAGTTAAATGGTATTTAGTTGACTTAAAGACAATTATATTAGTATTTATATACTCCATAATGATTTAAATCTTTTAATTATATGACTCAGGTCTTTAAAACATTTTTAATTAAAGTTTTAAATTTATTTTACATACCAACCAGTTTCCCTTCCCTCCTCTCAACCTGTTCCCTCCCCAGCTCCGTTCTCCCCACCCCATGCACTCCTCAGAATCGGCAAGGCCTCCCATGAGAGTCAACAAAGCATAGGCAGGCCCTCAAACTTACATTGCCAAGGCTATCTTGAACTCCTCTTCCATTCTCCTACCTCTACTTCCTGACTGGCAATATTCCTAGGCACAAAATCTTGTAATTGGAAGTGGATCTTATGAAGACTGAAGAGATGGCCAGCAGAGGAGCACTTGAAGTCTTTCTTCATACCAATAATTCAGTGATGTTCTTTGGTAGGAAACTAAAACTCAGGAATTGTTTCCTACAAATTAGTTGACATTCATAATCTAAAATAATATCTGTTGTTAACTGTTTTTTATTATGGCTGCCCCTTAAGCAATGGTTGTTCTAATCAGATTGCAGTTCCTTCAGTGGTTCAGCTGGAAGGGCCATAGCCTGAGTGCATTGTGTTCCCCAAGGATTCTTTCTACTATCTAAATCTAAAGAACTCATGATTCAAGGAATAAATGGTTTAGGTGGAATTCTGCTTGCTTAGAGAGACTGAATAGCAAGTAGCTAACCTTCCTAAGAAAAGAAAAGGGGCTGGAGAGATGGCTCAGCGGTTAAGAGCACCCTCTGCTCTTCCAGAGGACCCGGGTTCGATTCCCAGCACCCACATGGCAGATAACAACTGTCTGTAGTTCCAGTTCCAGGCAAACACCAAGGCAAATAAATAAATAAAAGTTTTTTTAAAAAAAAAAAAAAAAAAAAAAAAAAAAGAAAAGAAAAAAAAAAAAAAAACCCTTCACTCAGTCCTCACTTAAAGAAGCCCATATTACCTGCAGTTTCTTCCTACTGCTTTCTGTCACTACCTGCTGACGCAGCCTCCTGCTCCCAGGGTAATTTAATTTAATCAAGCACATCTTTGAATTGTTGACAAAAACAGAAGGAAAAATGCAATACACTTTAAAACAATGTTCTCCAACATATATCAATAAACTTTTAGTACTTTATTATATTAAAGTTCATTGGTCTATCTATCTAAATGTTTTTTTACTTACATATGCTTTCATATCAAACTTTAATTATTATAAAATACTACCATACAACTATGTATATCTTGAAAATAAGCTACATCAAAAAAAATCACACTTATGGCAAGGTATAGTTGTAATTTCACAATTGTAATTCTAACACCTAAAAGGCAGAGGAATTAGGATCATTACAAATTTGAGGCCAGTCTGGTCTATGTAGTGTGGTAATATATTGTATATTTAATAAAAATAGCCTGAAATCTTAGAGGACAGAGCCACCCACCTAGCCAACCCAGGAAGGTCAGGGAGTGGTGACCCACACCTTTAATCCCAGCGCTTGGGAGGCAGACACCTATAGATCTCTGTGAGTTCAAGGTCAAACAGAGCCAGACATTTGTGGCACATACCTTTAATCCTAGTACTAGAAAAATTGAACCAGAAAGTGAAATAGCTGGGTGGAGAAAGACTAGGGAGGAGTTCAGCTTTGCCATTTCAGCTGAGGACTCAGAGGTATTCAGTCTGAAGAGTCAGGGTCTACCCTTTTTCAGGCTGAAGAGTTGGCTGAGTGAAAACTGGTTTCTCTGTCTCTCTGATATTTCAGCTTTTCCCCAATATCTGGCTCTGGGTTTTATTAATAATATCAAATATAATTCATGCAATAATGTAACATGTTCTAGAGCAGCCAGGGCTACAAAACCTTACCTCAAAAATCTATTGAACAAAAAAATACTAGCTAATATCACTATCATTCTTATCATAAGAGTCTTCAGTTATTGAGAACTGACAAGTTCATAATGATGAGTAAAGTTCTTCAAAATCCTAATTTTTAGCTGAAAGACTGAGTTTAGTTTTTGGCATGAAATCTATTACTTACTAGTTTTTGAGAAGCAAGAGGCTTATTTTGCTCATGTTTAAATAAATGTCTGTCTACCTAAGTGAATAGCCAAGTCTGTCAGTGACTTATTCTTTCAAGTACAAAGCTAGCATTCCAGAGAAAGGAAACTTGTTCATTCAAGTGAGGGGTCTATGAACCGTCTTTCTTATTTCAAACCAGTAAGACTTATTTGAAAGCAACAAGATTGCTTTCTGAGTGCTTCCCATCTTACCATTTTTAACAGTAAGATAGTTATTAAACAGGCAAAAAAAAAAAAAAACTGAACAAATAAACTGGTGATTATTGAATGACATTCTAAACTAAGCTGGCATTTTTTTTCTCCTGAATGTTGGGTGTTAAGAAATGCCATATGTACCAGTCTATGCCTGCTGTAATTGCCTCGATTTACACCAAAAGACCCAGTAGCTCACCTACTTTTTCTTTTGCACTATTAGCACAAATATCCATACAACAGAAGATAAAGATAAAGTTAGTGGGACTGGAGAGATGACTCAGCAATTGTGCAGAGGACCCAAGTTAGTTTTCTCCAACATACAAAGTGCTCACAACCATACATAACTTCAGTTTCAGGAAATTTAATGTGCTCCTCTGACCTCTACAGGCACTGGATATGCATGTGGCGCACAGACAGAACACAGGCAAAGCACTCATGAGTATAAAATAAAAAATATATATCTGTGTATATACATAAATATAGTTAGTAGTCTATTATATTTTTGACAATGTAAAAGCCCTTGGAGGTTCTCTAGACACCCCAAAGGGAATTTCAGTTTGCTAACTATGATTTTCTCCCTGTTACAGATTGGAATGATTAAATCTTGGTGTTAGTCTCTATAAGAAAATCTCTTGGGGCTGGAGAGATGGCTCAGCGGTTAAGAGTACCCTCTGCTCTTCCAGAGGACCCGGGTTCGATTCCCAGCACCCACATGGCAGCTAACAACTGTCTGTAGTTTCAGTTCCAGGCAAACACCAAGGCAAATAAATAAATAAAGTTAAAAAAAAATAACAAAAAAAAAAAAAGAAAATCTCTCTCTCTCTCTCTCTCTCTCTCTCTCTCTCTTTCTCTCTCTCTTTCTCTCTTTCTCTTGGTTTACTGCTCTTCCAGAGAAACCAAGTTTGGTTCCCAGTGCCCACATCAGGTGGTTCACTAATACCTACAACTCTATCTCTGGGGATGTCATCCTCTTCTGGCCTCTGAAGGCAATTGTACGGGCACACATAAACCCATCCAGAGACACACATGTGCATGCAATTGAAAAATAATAAAACAAAACTTCAAAATATTTTTGTAATGGTACTACTATGGTTTTATTTTTTGTTTGTTTTCAAAAATTTATTTTGTTTTAAGAGTAAGGGAGGGCTGGAGAGACGGCTCAGCGGTTAAGAGCACTGACTGCTCTCCCAGACGACTGGGGTTCAATTCCCAGCACCCACACGGCAGCTCACAACTGTCTGTAGTTGTATGTACCAGTTCCCAGTTACGGGCAAATAAATAAAAGTTTTTTTTTTAAAAAAAGAAAGAGTAAGGGAGCTGAGGGCTAAAGTCCCCATTGTCTTAAGCTACGTTTCCTTTTACCAGGAGTTCAGTCTCCTCCCAGACCTCAGGTGACTCCCTTCAGGCAATTGACTGATAATACATAGATTTCCATAGTAATACACCCTGTTTAGCAAAACACCTTTTAACTGTGGAATTTCCCCACTCTATATGCCCACATACAGGACCCGTTTTGAGTTTTTATTTAACTTCTGGCTGAAAAATAAAATTTCAGAGCTTGATCAAAAATTTTGTCTTGTTCTTCTTGTCCTTGTGTTTCTTGCCCCCTCATTTGCTTTGCCCCTGCCCCAGGTCCAAGTTGAAGAGCTTGCTGGTCAGGGCAGTGAATGTTCCAAAGGCACAAAAATCTGAGGATCTCATTGACATCTACTGGACTGTTTCTGGGTTTTAATATTTCATTAGGTAAGTATTGAGAAATATAACCTACGTAAGCAAAGTGTCTTGGAGACACAAATATTTTGTTAAACACAAAAAGTGTAAGCTGGATGTGCTTGTGTATGTTTGTAATCTTAGCATTTAGAAGATCAGAAAAGGAGAACCAGGAGATCAAGGCCAGCCTCAGCTACACAGAGAGTTACCTGTGTAAGACCCTGTCTCAAAAAATAAAAATAGGGACTGGAGAGATGGCTTAGCAGTAAAGAGGATATAAACCCTGCTCTTCTGGAGGATATGGGTTTGACTCCAAACATCCAAGGGGTGGTGTAGTAAGAGTTTCTGGTTGGGACTAGCCTCAAGATCCAGACCAGCAGTCCCAAATAATCACACAAAGTCTTATATTAAGTACATGCTGTTTGGCCTATGTCTCAAGCATATTACTTGCTAGCTCTTACTCTTAAACTAGCCCATGATTAGCCAAATGGCTTAGTACCTTTTCTCAGAGCAGCATTTTTATTTTCTTTCCTCTGTACCTGCCTGGCATCTCTGCTCTGGTCTTCCTCTTCCCAGAGTTTTCTTAGGCTGGTAGCTCTACACATACTTCCAGTCTGCCTTCTGGCTAATCAGTGTTTTATTAAACATGTCCCAACCAGCGGGACGAGAAAATGGGGACCCCCATGACCTAGAGGGAGAATTATGAAAAGGAACTTTTCTTTTTTTAATATTTATTTTTATTTTATGTGAATTGGTGTTTTGCATGCATGTATAACTGTGTAAGGGTGTCAGATCTTGGAATTACAGACAGTTGTTAGCTGCCATGTGGATGCTGGGAATCAAACTCAGGTCCTCTGGAAGAACAGTCAGTACTCCTAACTGCTGAGCCATCTCTCCAGCCCCCAGGAACTTTTCAAAAGAGACCAAAAAGTTTAAGAATAATAATTGCAGTATGTATATTTACAAATAATACTCTATTTTATTTATCAGAACCTTACAGTAATTTTCCATCCATTGCATCGGTTTTACCATAGACTTTTTATTTTTATCTAATTTTATTATCAATCATATGTGTATGTATGAGAGAGGAGGGTTTTCACGCCACAGTGTGCATTTGGAGCTGGGAGGGCAACCTTGGTATTTAAATTAGTGTTCTATTGCTGTGAAGAGACATCATAAAGACATACCTCCAGGCATTCAAATACAGGAAACTATGGAGGCTGTGTATTTTCAAACCACCACATTCCATTCTCTGGACCTCACAGCATTGTAGCCATATCATAACTCAAAAACACGTTCAGTTCAACTTCGTAGTTTCATAGTCTATAACGGTTTCAACACCATTTAAAGTCCAAAGTTCAAGTCTTTTCTGAGGCTCATGGCTATGGCTTAACTGTAATGCCTTGTAAAATCACAATTAAAAAAATAAGGTCACCTTCTTTCAACAAACAATGGTAACAGATACATTACTGTTCCAAAATGGAGAAAAGGAAGCAGTGAGTATATACTGGACCAAGGCAAGACCAAAAACCAGATGGACAAATTGCAAACTCTTCTGCATCTCTATTTCTGATGTCAAAACACTCTTTGGCTCTCTAACTCCTTTCTTTGTTGACTGAAACACTTCTGTTTCTTAGGCTAGTTCTACACTTTTTTTGTCATGGAATATCTTGTTTGCTCCATCTATGGTGATTGAAAGTTTTTCTGGGTATTGTAGTCTGGGCTGGTGTTCATTGTATTTTAGTGCTTGCATAATGTTTATCTAGGACTTTCTAGCTTTAAGAGTCTTCATTGAGAATCCAGGTGTTATTCTTATGAATCTGCCTTTATAAGTTACTTGGCCTTTTCCATTGCAGCTCTTAGTATTATTTCTTTATTCCACAGGTTTAGTGGCTTGATTATTATGTGGCAAGAGGACTTTTTTGAGGGTTCTAGTTTATTTGGTGTTCTGTAAACTTCTTGTATCTTCATAGGCATTTCCTTTTTTAGGTTAGGAATGTTTTCTTCTATGATTTTGTTGAATACATTTTCTATGTTTTTGAGCTGGTACTCTTCTCCTTCTTCTATTCCTTTTATTCTTGGGTTTGGTTTTCATGGTGTGCCAGATTTCCTGGATGTTTTGTGTTATGACTTTATTGGCTTTGGTGTTATCTTTAACTGACTAACCTTAAATTGATCTGTTGGTCACCAGCATGGTTCAGCTTAGCTGAGTTGGTTGGCACCTCCTTCTTGGTTCCCTGAGAGCCAAGCTTCATGACTGAGGTACCAATGGGAGCCATGTTTACCACTCTAGCTCCGGAAAGTTGTTAGGTCTATGCTGCCCCTAAGTAGCATGCTGCCTACTGCTCATAAACCCCATTCAATTTTTTGGTAGCACAACCTCTGAAGAGAGCCATGTCCATATTTGCCACTAGCTAGAAGCTAGGAAATCACCTCTTAAAGGAGTCATGCTTCTGCTTGCTGCTAGCATTGAACCCATTCAAGAAAAGGCATTTATCAAGACGCCATATGTAACTTTGTTTTGTGTGTTTGGAACCTTTTTTTAAAAAGCTTCTTTTGGTTTTATGTGGATCTACATTGCCTGATGGTGGGTGTCATTTTTATATGGAATTTTCTGTCTTGACAGCTACCTCCCAAATAACCATATAAAGACTTGTATTAATTGTAAAAGCTTAAGCTTGTCATTAACTACCTCATAATTTTTTTTAAAAAAATTATAAGCTGTTTGGCCTATGGCTCAAGCTCATTACCAACTAGCTCTTACAACTTAACTCAACCTATTCTTATTAATCCATGTATTGCCGTGTGGCTCCATGGCTTTACCTGTGTTTCATTACATCTGTGTGGCTAGATCTTATAACTTAAATTAACATATATTTCTTATTTACATTCTGCCATGTTGTGGTACCTTTCATCCTTCTTCTCTCCTTGTCTCCTCATGACTCCTGAGACTCTGCCCTCTTCTTCCCAGCATCTTCTTAGTCCAGCTCTCCTGCCTAACCTTATCCTGACTATCTATAGGTCAGTTATCTTTTTTATTAAGTCAGCCACAATGACATATATTCACAGTGTAAGGGAATATTCCACACATCTGCCAAGGCAGCACAAGGTGTGGCATTAACCACCAATTCCTCTCCAGACCTTTCATTTATATTCTCTCTCAGTTTGCCAAGTGTCAGGGTTTCAGATTTATAATGTGTATCATCTAAGTTGGTTTTCATCATGGATTTTATTATTTAAATATTTATTATTGTTGTTGTTGTTGTTGTTGTTGTGTGTGTGTGTGTGCACATGTGCATGGCAGAGGTATCTGCAGAGCCTGGAGGAAGGAGGCACTAGATCCTTTGAGATTAGTACCATACAGGTGAATATCAGCCACCCAGCATTGGTGCTGGACTTGGAACCAATGATCTTGGCTTTTATGTGTTAAAAATCTCTTCAGTGGGGGCTGGAGAGATGGCTCAGCGGTTAAGAGCACCGTCTGCTCTTCCAGAGGACCCGGGTTCGATTCCCAGCACCCACATGGCAGCTAACAACTGTCTGTAGTTCCAGTTCCAGGCAAAACACCAAGGCAAATAAATAAAATAAAGTTTTAAAAAAAAAATCTCTTCAGTATTCATTTTCTATCTCTATCATTCATATTAGGAATTGAACTTGGAGATTCATGTATGCTTGGCAAACTGGCTACCACTGATTTATACTATTGAAAGAAAATATATCAACATAACTGGAAGCTTTAGTATGTATCAAGGTAGTGTTGAGCAATTTATCAATATTTTACTAACCATTGTTATATGCACAGATGTTACACTGGAACATAACATTGAATGTTTACCACTCCAGCTCTGGAAGGTTGTTAGGTCTATGCTGCCCCTAATTCTTTTTTGTGTTTTCTTGAGACATACTTCTACTATGTTGCCAAAGCTGGTTCTAAACTCAATCTTTTTGCATCAGGTTCTTAATTGCTAGGCTCACAGGATGTGACATCATGCCTGGCTCTCTGGTGATATTCTAACCAATTATCATAAAGCTTATGGTCTAAACAACACATATCAACTCATATATTAATTTAAAGTTTTGCAGGTCATGTACCTGACATAGGCCTATGGCTAAGGTAAAAGTTGCAGTAACATGAGCCACTCAGGTTTTCCTCAAGATGTCTTCTTTCTGATACCTGACTCATCTGTCTTGGCATACCATTGCCTATGTAAGGACCCCCTTGGTTTTTTGGGTTAATCTTTATGTCTCACACTCAACTGATTAACCACATTAACTCCTCATGGAGCCTTAACTCTAGTTGGCTGTATGTGTTCACATAATCACAGTGTATAGGAAGTAGTTATCTTTTGGGTACAAAATTCTTTCTGCTGCTGCATTCATATGAAAACCAGTTAGCAGGCATTGTATTACAGCCCTCTCTATAAGAAAAGAACAGCTGTTTTACTAAGAACAGGATAATTGAAACATACACACATTTTCTTAGAAATATTTTTGTTTGCTTTTAGTAACAAAGTTTTAGGTTGCAGCCCAGGCTGGCTGGGACTTAGGTAGTTGAGGCTGACCTTAAACTTATGCAATTCTTTGCCTTGGCCTCCTGTGTGCTGGCCTAGGTATGAGCCACCATTATGTAGCTTAAAAAATACTTTTCTAAACACTAAACCTTATAATTTAGTTCATCCTTTGTCAGAGTGCATTGTGTAGCATAAATTGGTTGAAGAAAGAAGGCACTGCAAGATAAAATTTTAAGGCCTATGTGGCAGCAGGAAGAACTGAACCCCCAAACAGCCATTCAAAAGCATATTTATTGAAAGCTACACAAAATATATCAAGGTCTCTAATC
Source organism: Sigmodon hispidus (assembly GCA_004025045.1). NCBI lineage: Eukaryota > Metazoa > Chordata > Mammalia > Rodentia > Cricetidae > Sigmodon > Sigmodon hispidus. Next base: position 83,496 of record PVIH01002058.1, read on the forward strand.
TTAATAGCCATGTCTTACTGAAGGAGAGCATCACCTGCTCCCATGGCTCTAGTCCCTTATTATGCATCCTGTGCAATACACAATAATACAAGAGTCTCAGATGTGCCTAAGGTATCTTGTGACCAAATCATGGGATGCCTGCAAAGCCCTTCAGCCAAACAATCACTGTTTTCTACAAGGATTCTTCAAGGTTAAAGTACATCTTAAAAAAGCAGTTCATTTTAATATTTACCCCATACAGTGATTCTGTTAATTTCTACAACAATCATCAATTAATTCAATGTTGATAACATAAGAAAGGTGAAAATGCCCCAGATAGGTTTTGTTAGAATCTAATTTGACAGGGGCTAGAGAGATGGCTCAGCGGTTAAGAGCACCCTCTGCTCTTCCAGAGGACCTGGGTTCGATTCCCAGCACCCACATGGCAGATAACAACTGTCTGTAGTTCCAGGCAAATAAATAAATAAAGTTTTTTTTTTTCTTTTTTAAAAAAAGAAATGCCATGTTTAAAAAAAAAAAAAGAATCTAATTTGAATGAAAATTTCTGGATTATAGAAAATAATTTTTTTCATAGAGAATTGGGAAAAGTGGTTTGTTCTGACTAGAATAATGATTTCTCGTAAAGATGCTGTTCGTTTTATAGTTTTGAAATCTCTGGAAGCCACCACTCAGATTGACTCATGAAATACAGCAGAGACTGTTGGCGGGAATATCTGGAAGGCCTATCCTCTGTGCACAATTACTAGCTGACAGACTAGGGTACTGCGTTCTTGGTACATCCTAAACTTACAAGAGTGTAGAGCCTTAAAAGATCAGCACATTTGGTGGTACAGATGGTTTATTAATTGCAAAACATTAAGTATTAAAGAAATTCTCCAACGCAAACAGTTATCTCTGTCATCTGCATGTACAGGATTTATTTTAGGGAGATTAAAACAAATTTAATCCCATGATTTTAGTTTCACTAAATATTGAACATATTCCAGGAATATTTCATTTAGCCAGTTCACTGAAACATATTTAAAGAATACAAACAAATTTGCATGAAAAATTAAAAAGTGAAACATTTGAAAGTAAACATAAAGTTCTCATTAGTACAGGGTCAATACTAGTTCTGCTTTTGAGCTTCATTTCTGTCTACGTTAGTGTGGATATACAGGAATTAATTGTTCATGCTGATAGCTTCCTCACTCTCACCAATTCGTGATATGTTAGAGTTATATTGCAAACCTTCTACTCTCAGTTACAGGATTCTTCAGCTCATGAGCAGATGAAATGTGTCTGTTGGGGAAGGCAGCTACTTGAGAGGTTTGTTGGTTTTTGTTTTTTTAACTCCTCAAGCCATTTCTCTTGTTTCTCAGATTTCTAAGATTCATGATTGGTTTCTTCCTTAACTCCAGTCTAGTTTCTTCTGCTCCCCGATCCTCTGCCATTCACTGCCCTGGGTTTCTTACAGAAGTAAGGGCAAAGATAACAGCATTAGCAACACTAGTCCTCTGGGTCAGGCTCTCTGAGGGCCTCAGGCCCCCTCTCTCCAAACTCTCTACCTGTCCAGGAAAGGTTCAGCCTGTTTTTTTACCTAGAAAGTTTGAAGATGAAGTATTGTACTTTGTAGGTGCCTTCTTTTATGGAGATTATTTGCATTCTTGGATGGCCCTTTTCAGCAATGCTTTCCAACAGATGTAATTCAAAGGAACATATAGAAAATACTTTAACATCAGACAACCACAGAAAACACTATGGCTGTTCCCTGCATGGGGGTCTTATCCAACTACTCCAAACACTTGAAGGCTTTTATAACCTAGTGTCTGTAGAGTCTTCTCTCTTACTGGTAAGCTGTTCTGTAAAATATCTGAGTCCTTTTTTTTCAAATGTATTGTTTTTCTTTTTTAAAACTGGAATGTAGACATTTAGACAAGTGTTGGTTTGCTTGTAGGATTTCTGTGCTGTATGTTAAGTGGACACAAATGGAGCCATAGGACTCTTTCAGATTCACTTTTCCCCTCTGAAATACTGTTCCTAATTACTAAGGTATTGTTGGTAAATCAAGTGTGACCATCCATGCCAAGCATGGGGCACACAGTGTTAGCATTAGACAATAATTGTTACTGTTCGGCCTTCAATAGTATTCTCAGTTCCCTATGATGACATGAATCCACATGTATCAGTGCTTTCCTTAGTATAATGAAAGGTAACAAGTTAATTCCCAACAACAGTTACCATTGCAAGGGAGGGGAAGGTTCCTCCTTTATTTTTAGAGTGGCCTAAGACTTCGTGTGTGTGTGTGTGTGTGTGTGTGTGTGTGTGTATGTGTGTGTGTGTGTGTGATGTTTTACGTGCACAGGATGGGATGGGGGGAACACACATGAAGATCAGAATAAAACTTGCCCGAGGTGGTTCTGTCCTTCCACCATGCTGGGCCCACCTTTTGTACTCAGGAGTCAGGCTTGGCCACAGGTACATTTTGCCCTATGAGCCACCCTGAAAGCCTAGTCTTTGGCCTTTAAATCTCTTTAAAAGTAATGGGGCATTTCTACCCTAAGTCACACTAATAGCCATGTAGGTCTGTCCTTGTTTGTTAATTGTTGAACTTTACATATACTTACTTTTTTGTTGTCTTTTCTGTATCCTTGAGAGATTCCTTTTCAGCTGTTCATTTCTACCACCAGTACTTACTTCCAAATAGCAGAGCAGACATCCAGAACAGCGGAATTAAACTGACTTGTGAAATTTATTTGAAATAACATTAAAAAAAATGCTTCTCACTCTTGATAATTTAGGCATTAATTTTGGAGCATCACTGACGAGCTGATGTGTGTCTGGGAAGTCTAAGTTTGCAGACCTAACCCACAGCAGCGTGTTTCTTCACTAATTTGCAGCTGCTGGTTTTATTCCCCTCCTACTGTCTTGAAGCTGGCAGCTTGGGCCTAGTTATCAAGCACTAAGTATTTAACTGGGAAAGAGGGTGCCTTTTCATAGCTTCCTTTCAAAGGCTCTAAGTCAGATCAAGTGATCGACAAGTGTGGGAAGGATCTATCTCTAGTAAGCAGCGGGTCGGGTTCCTTTCAACTGTTCGGCTAGACTTGGCGAGCGTGCAGCGACTCGGAGGTGCGCACGTGGAACACAGGGAGCCATTTAAACCAGCGAATCCGCGTTCTCGGTGCTGACCCGGCCCGCTCCGGAGTCCCGGCCGTCCTTTCTCTCTCTCGGCGGTGGCCCGGGCGACTCAGGATAGCCGCCTCTTCTCGGAGGGTCGCGGGCGCAGTTGGGGACAGTTTGGCGGGTGGGCCCGGCGTTTCCTGTGACTGCGCGGCCGGGCCGCTCCCTCTCGCGGCGACCGGACCATTTCCTGAGCGTCCGGGCGGAGGCGGCCGTCGCGGCGCTACCATCAGGGCGCGGGCACGGGGGTGCAGCCCGACAGCGTGCGGGGACAGACGGGCGGGCGGTGGCGGGGTGTGGGGTTCGAGCCACCCTGGCCTGGAAGAGCTTTCTAGACGCCTTGCGGGGAGCTGCAGCTGCGAGCAGAGCGCGACTCGGCGGGCGCTGCGTGCGGCCCCGGTGCATCCTCCCCCGCGGCGCGCGGTGAGGTGGGTCTGCCCGGGAGGAGGGCGTCGGGCCCCCAGCTCCGCGGCCCCCGGAGCGCTCCCGACTCGCCGCCGATCGCGGGCTCGGTGGCAACATGTCTGTGGCGTTCGCAGCCCCGAGGCAGCGGGGCAAAGGGGAGATCACGCCAGCCGCCATCCAGAAGGTGAGCTCCGAGAGGCGCCCGGGCGCGGGCCCAGGCGGGGTGGCGTGGTGGGGAGCGGCCCGGGGTGGTGGGGGCGGGCGCCGGGAAGCCGGCGGAGCCCTTTGGCGCCTGCTCTGCCCGCACAAAAGCGCCCGCAACCGCCGCCCGATTTCCCCGCGGGCCAGGTGGCCTCGCGCCGCGGGGCCGGGAGAGGAGCGGCCCGCCAGACTCCGTCGTCGTCCCGCCCCGCCGGGACCCCTCTCGCGGAAGCAGCAGCTTGCAGTGTTGCGCCGCAAACTCTTCGGAGTTGAGGCCCTCCCGGGAGAACTTGGGAACCTTCCGCAGAGGCTTGGCACTGGCGAGAAGGAGCCAGTGGGGCACCCGGGATCGGGTCTCCTCTGCCCCGATAGATGCGCCTGAGCGCAGGGCAGGAGCTGGGGTCGGGAGGCCGGCGGTCCGCGGCCGTGCACACTGACGGGCGGGCGGTTTGCATTGAGTCTGGACAGACGCGCTAGGAGCTGCGTCCTCAGAGGAGAGTGCCACCCCAGTCGCCGCTCTGGGACTGCCAACTGGGGACACAAAGGTTCTTTATTATTCTCTGAGCCTGTGTCTAAGAGCAAGGCACACTATTCTAGATTTCAGCGTGGTAGACTTTGAAAAGTCGCTTGGTAGTTTAGCAGTTTGCCTTGAGTATTTCTGTATTGTGGCCTGCCCTGGAGCAAGGTGGAGGAGAGAAGTCAACTTGGAGTACCAATCGGGACACCTTTGCCGACTCGGTTAAGGACCATCGGTTTCTGTTTATTGTCAGGGTCTTTGAGTGTGACATTTGACATTTGCCCAACTGTTGCTTTCTTTGAAGAAACCCGCCTGGCAGTGTCTGGAAAGGCAGTTGCTTTCTCTAGTGGTAGCCTGGTGAACAGCTTCCTTTACATACTTGCAGAAAGCATATTTCTTCGCGCTTTCTTTAGAACTATAGAAAAAGTCTGTAGTTTACCATTTTCTTAGTAGAGTCCTTTCTTATATGTCTTATTAGTTGTTTATCGAGAGTTAGTTATCTAGTAGCTTTTAACTGATTATTTTTCATTCTCAGATGAGAAGTAAAAAAAATTAAAATTTTTTATAGTGTGTGTGAGAGTGAGTGAGTCAGTGATGCGCATGCAGTCCTTGGGCAGGTCAAAAGAAACATCAGATTCTCTGAAACTGGAGTTAGCAGCCAGTTGTGAATCACATTGTGGGTGCTGGGAACCAAGCTTAATGAAAGAGCATTAAGTGCTGGTGTCTTCTAGGCCACCTCTCCAGCTTCCAAAAAGGGTATTCCAGGTTAAGTTTTGTTTACAGTGTCAGACATTGGTATTAGGAGACAGACTGACAGATGGTTGGGGTTAATGTGTCATGCATTCCTTGGTTTGGGTATTGGTGGCACTCAGGAGGCAGAGGCAGACATCTTCTGAGTTTTGAGGCCAGCCTGGTCTACATAGTGACTTCCAGGACAGCCAGGGCTACACAGAGAAACCCTGTCTTGAAAACAACAACAAAAGAATGTTCTTAGTATCCAGTGATCATATTTAAGAACTATGAGTTAATGGTAATTGAATCCTTGTTTTTAATTGAAAACCACATTAAATGATTGAGATGGTAGTTTGGGTTTTATTGCTTTGCTATTCATTAAATCATGAAAAGTGGGTTTCGGGTCAGCATTTCCTGATCTTAAAGCTCCTATAAACTTAGATGGTGTACTAGGGACAGCATACTGGCACTTAAAACAGTGTTTAAAGGTCTCTTTGTTTAGTACCATTGGTGTAGATGAATTATTTGACCCTTAAAGCCAGGGTTGCTTAGATTGATATCAGATGACAAAAATGATAATTTATGTATATTATATTTTAAGCTTTCTGAGATACCTCATTTTATTTTATAAACTCAAATTCTATTTAATGTTATAAATGTATAGAGATTGTTATATTATGTGTTGTTTTAGAGAATCACAAGTCTGTATACAGTTAGAAATGAAGTGGCCTGTTACTTCAGATACCTGGGCATCAGTATTCATGTGTTTATTTTAGTCTGACTAAGGACAGACATTTTTTTCTTCGTACACAAAACATTGGAATACTCCAAAACCAGGTGGGACTCCACTTTCAGCTAGTTGAAACTATAGTTATAGATGGCTTAGGTAGTTAAATGTTTCTGTATTAAAATAAAAAACAAAGACACGAGATGGAGGATGCCTCAGTGGGGTTCAAGGTGAGAACTAATGATACAAAGCTGCCCTCTGCTCTCATGTGCACCTTGACGCGCGCCCGCGTGCGTGCGTGCGTGCGTGCGTGCGTGCGTGCGTGCGTGCGTGTGTGTGTGTGTGTGTGTGTGTGTGTGTACACACGTGTGCGCGTGTGAGAGAGAGCATACTAAATATGCGTTGATATATTGTGCATTTAATAAAGTTAGTTTATTAAGTATACAATATATTACCACAAAAATAAGGCAAAAAAAGAAACACCAATTTTTCCTTCTGGATTGAAATTTCAAGGAAAGTAATTGGAACAGGTATTAAACATAATTGACTGACTGTGATACTATTCCAAATATACAAAGGAAAGATTTTTTTGGGTGTCACAAGTTATAATCTGTATATTAACAGAAGACCCCAGTAGGTTCAGTTTTCATGTAGATGTGATATTTCTAAAAAAACTAAACTATAAAATCAGTTGTTGGGGCTGGAGAGATGGCTCAGCGGTTAAGAGCACCCTCTGCTCTTCCAGAGGACCCGGGTTCGATTCCCAGCACCCACATGGCAGTTAACAACTGTCTGTAGTTCCAGTTCCAGGCAAACACCAAGGCAAATAAATAAATAAAGTTTAAAAAAAAATCAGTTGTTGCAGAATCATATTTATGAATCATATATAACATACTTTGTGATTTTGTGATTTTAACAGTAATGAAAAAATTTTAAGTAAATTGATTCAATCTCATGATTTTTTTTTTATTACTATGAACTTTAAAATATTCTGTAGCAGTGGGTAGAGACATTAATACAAAGTAATTCTCAGAGAGTGTTGTTTTCCATGTCACTTGAATGATTTTGCAATCTGTAATGATGGCTTTGAGGAAACTATGTGTTCTTTGAAGTGCATCTGTATGTAATATTTATAAAAATCTTCTGTCTTCAGACTTTTTAGTCTTTCATTTTACTTGATGCGCACTAGATTTACAATAAACTTTTTTTCATTTTTATTTCAGATGCTGGATGAAAATAACCATCTTATTCAGTGTATAATGGACTATCAGAATAAAGGAAAGGCATCAGAGTGCTCTCAGTAAGACTGATAAGAAGCTCCTTATATCTGGGTGTTGTTTTTACTTTACCTCTGAATAACAGTTTTAAATATTTGTTAGAGTTGTGTGATACTGTAGCCTCAGTGGGTCTGAGAAAATTTTATCTCCTTAAAGAGAAACACTTGTCTCTTGGCTATCATTGGGAATTTTTTGTTGTTTGTTTTTTTTGAGACAGAGTTTCTGTGTAGCTTCAGCTGCCCTAGCTCTGTAGACCAGGCAGGCCTTCAACTAGAGATCCTGCTGGGTGCTGGGATTAAAGGCATATACTACCATCTATAGTGTAGATTTGAACTGCTGGGGACCCTTTCTGTAAATGGATTACAATGTGTAGTCTGTTGGACTGACCTCTTTCCCCCTGCCCCTGTAGTGTTTAAATAGGGTCTCTTGAAGCCCAGAATGTTGTGAAGCTCCTGGTCCCTGTCTCTGCCTCTCAAGTGCACATTATGGGGGTATGCCAAACACTCAGCTCTGATTGACTGTTTTCACATAACAAGACGTTTTCAAGGTTGATGGATGCTGGCACATACACTAGTGCTTCCTTCTAATGCCAAATGATCTTGCGTTGCCCTCCGTCATTTGGGTTCTTACAGTCTTCATGATACTGTTCTGAATTTAGATGATTTTGTCCTTTCATAATTCCTTTACAAAAGGAAAGCCCTTTGTGGTGAGAGGTAGGTGTTTTTTTTTTCCTTTTTTATTTTTTACCTTATATTATGAAATAATGACTTTAAGCTTGTACATAGCCTCATCTATAGAAAAGTAAAATCTTAGCTTGGTGGTGGTGGCACCTTTAATCTCAGCACTCAAGAAGCAGAGGCAGGCTGATCTCTGATTCAAGGGCAGTCTGGTCTACAGAGTTTCAGGACACCCAGGACTACACAGAGAAACCCTGACTCAAAAAGCAAGAGAAAAAGAAAAGTAATATCTTTATGTGTGTTCTGTATGTAGTTACTTCTATAGATACTGGTTGAGGGTGTGAAACTTTATGTTCTAGAGAACTGATGTCATTTACAAGGACCATACATTTATTTTAAAGTGATCTCTCTGAAGTAAATGATAAACCCTAATAGACTCAGATGTGAAGCTGGGCATGGCCAAGAATCTCAGCACCTTCAGGGTTAAGCAGGAGAATTATAAATTTCTGAGCTACACCACAGGACTCTGTGTGAACAACACAGCCGGAAACAGATGAGAGAAGATCTGATGGATTAATGTTTTGTCAAGCATTCAGAGTGGTGGTGCCCAGCGATGTTTGTAGATACCGGCCACATTTTCTAGTAGATGCTGTAAACAAGAAATAAGTGACATGAATGTGTGTTACTTAATTATTTATATAATATTGTCACCTTAATACATAACTTATATTAAAGCATTGGAGAGTTCACACTCTGTTTCCATCCTGAGTGTGTGTAGTGTTTTGGATTAGAGTGAAATGTGTCATTTGACTGTGCCCAATGACCGCTGTACTGGAGAACACAGTTCTAGAATATCTCACTCAGCCATATTTTAGGGCCCATTCTTTACTAAAGGTCTCATGGGCTGCTCTTGGGAGATAGAGTCTGTCTTTGTTGGGCTTACCCTCCAGTGATTCGCTCTACCTCTGAATTTTAGGTCTTTCTTTTCCTTTGTGTAAACTATTTTTAAAATAAAAATCTCATGTTCAGTATTATAAAAACTTGGTAGTTACCGTTAATTCTCATCCTCTTATTTTCTTCTCTGTATTGATGTCGATACACATACAGATTACGGTGCTCTAGTGTTTATAGAGGGGATCTTTTTCCTCCTCCTTTCTTGTTGAGCAAGGATCAAATTTAGGATCTTGTTTCTGTCTGGCAGGTGTTATCTCCAGTAAGTGACTCTCCAGTTCTAGGCTGCAATTCTTAAATGGATTACTAGGTCAGAGACTATGCTAGGATTGCCAGTCTGTCCTGTCAAAAATGTCCTTGTTTTCTTACATCCCTGTTCTGATGTTCACCCCTACTGCCAGCAGTAGATGTTGGTCATCTTTTACAAAATTCTATATATCTGAATGGTAAAATATACTAGTTTTTAAAGAAATGCTCCTTTAAAAACATTTACAAACATTAATGAAATAGGCTTAATGGGGGCTGGAGAGATGGCTCAGCAGTTAAGAGCACTGACTGTTCTTCCGGAGGACCTGAGTTCGATTCCCAGCAACCACATGGCAGCTAACAACTGTCTGTAATTCCAAGATCTGACACCCTTACACAGTTACACATGCAGGCAAAACACCAATTCACATAAAATAAAAATAAATATTACAAAAAGAAAGAAAAAGGCTCAATGATAGTAATAGAAATTCCTGCATGTCCTTTACTAAAATTCCTCAGTAGCAGATTAGCCCAGTTAGTTGCTCTTTATCACACAGACATTTGAGACTGGTTGTAGATTCTCTTAGTAACCCACGTTTTTTTCTGAAGTTTGGTGTGTGTTCTTACATTGCCCGAGTATAAGTGATTGAAGTCACTGGTGCAGTCCTGCTGTCATCTCCAGTGGTCCCAGGTTTCTCAGTTGTCCTATTAGCGTGTTCAAATCCCATGTGGGTCACATTTTGCATTTAGTGGCTATGTCTTTGGTATATCTGCAACTGCTTCTCAGACTTAATGCTTCATGCTGTTGATGTTGCAGAATGCAGTTATTCTGTGGGATGCTCCTCATTTAAGACCCAATTTGTTTCTGTGTAATGAAGTTCGCACTGTGTCCTGTGGCTTTGATGTCACACTTGTAAAGTGAAGTCCTTCTGACTGCATCCTCTCTAGTTAAACAGCAGCAGCAGCTTGTTCAGTAGCTTTGGTCTGCTTCCTTCAGCTGGTACCTACTCTTTCCTCCACCAGAAAAAACGTCTCTAATTCATATGCATAACATGAACACACATGTACCTTTTCTTATTATACTTCAACATGCTAATTTTAGTATCCATTAATGAATCTGCCTACGATGGTTAATGCTGTGGTTGTCAGCCCTGTTACTCCTAAGCTTATTTGGAATTCTGCTGTGAGTAAGTTGTCTTTCACTTTCCCTCCATTCATTATATCAGGTTTTTATATTCAAATGGATTTGTACATTCCTACTGTATTCTCTTGTTGGGAGCCAAAGTCAACTTAGCCATATTTTATAAGTTAGCTCCTATAGCTAGCCAGCAGTCTTTACCCTAGATAGCAATTTGCCAGAAGGCTACATCCTTATTGTTTTTAGCTAAACCATGACTCCAGGTGGTTTCCCCTGATTCCCTCAGACCAGCAGGTGACATCCTCCAGGTCTTCTCCTTTGACCCTCTCAGCTCAGCAGGTGACATCCTCCAGGCCCCCAACTGATAACAGATAGATTTTCATATCAATTCTACCCTGTCTGTTATTTCCCCTCACATTCTTTTGTATATCCCACCCCCTTTCCTCCCAGCTACCTGCATGGCAGAGATTCTGTATAAATATTGGCTGAAATAATAAAGCTAAGGAGGACTTGAACAGAGAGGTTTGTCTTGTCCTTCTGTTCTTTGTGTTCCTGCCTTCCATTTGTTTCATTTCCTAGGTTTAGGTCCATGCTGAAGACCCTACTGGCCGGGGCATTCTCTCTCTTATGTGTTACTCTGATACTTTGTCTTCTTGGGTTACTTTAGATCTGACTACCAGAAGCTTTCTGTCTGGCTTCTTGACATTTATTATTTCCTTCCCTCCCTCCCTCCCTCCCTCTTGCCTCCCCTCCCTTCCTGCCTTTCTTCCTTTATTGAGACAGGATTTCTTTCTGTAGCCCTGGCTATCCTGGAACTCACTTAAATCAGCCCTTCTCTGTCTCTGTGTTGGGATTAAGTTGTGCACCTCTACCACTTGGCCTCTCTCTATTATTTTTTGAGCATTTTGTTTTCCTGTACTATGAAGTATTGTAGTTTTACTTTGTATTTCTTTTTGTACAAATCTGGACCCATTGTTTCTCTTAAGAACAGATTGGTGGCTCTTTTGTTTAAATATATAGGCTGAAATGCAGAAACCAAATTATTGTTACATATTGTTTTATTTCTCAATCATTTTCACACTTTGCATTTTGTATGACCATTTTTATTTATATATTTTGTTTCTTCAATAAATTTTGTCTGTATATTTGAAATTTTATTTTTAAAAAGTAGTGGTTGTATTTCAGTGGTTTGGCTATGAATGGTCTTCATTGTGAGATCACTCCCTGAAGTCAGGCATGGAGGCACTACTGGATTGAGTTTTCCACCTAGGGCTTTTATGAACCTGGTAGAGCTGTTGATTCTTCAACAGTGGTTGAAGCTGTTTTGTCTGATCTGAAGCTTTATCTGTGCAGTGTTACTCCTCTTTCTCGGTACACTGGGGTGGACATCACAGAATTTCTTGTTTGTCTTTATTTGATGCAGCTGGAGCTTAGATTGATTTAGGGTACAAACTTAAATTTTGTCCTTTCCAATGAATTTTATAACTGCCACCTTTAGTCAAGGGAGCTTTGCTATGTCACTTAGGGCTGCCCTGAATTTTAGGGTTTGGAATTTTATGTTTTTCAAGTTGATGCATTCTTCAATTTCATACCTTATCTAATGTACTCTGATGATATTCTCCTCCATTATGCTTTCTGATCCCTGTCTACCAAACCCTTCCTGGCAAGTCCCTTCACTTTCCTGTCTTTTTTTTTTTTTTTTTTAAGATTTATTTATTTATTTTTATTTTATGTACAGTGGTATTTTGCCCTAAAGCTAGATTT
>PVIH01002058.1:95389-144064 GCA_004025045.1 Sigmodon hispidus
AGTGTGTGTGTGTGAGTGTGTGTGTGAGTGTGTATGTGTGAGTGTGTGTGAGTGTATCTGTGTGTGTGTGTCTGTGTGTTTGTGTGTGAGTGTGTGTGTGTGTCTGTGTGTCTGTCTGCCTGTGTGTGAGTGTGTCTGTGTCTGTCTGCCTGTGTGTGTGAGTGTGTCTGTGTGTGTGTGTGTGTGTCTCTGTGAGTGTGTATGTGTGAGTGTGTGTCTGTGTGTGTGTGAGTGTGTGTGTGTGCTCCTTCCTTCTGTTTCAGCCTCAGAGTACCTTGATCACCAGGTTTGAGCTGCAGCTCTCTTTGGTAGCTCTCCCTTCTGTTTTGATGGCTCTTATGGTATTCATTTTGCCTCAAGTTGTCAATGCAATTTGTGAATAAAGAGAAAAAAATCTCCTGCTCTCAACACCCACAAATGCTTCTGTTTCTCACCGTGGATGTGAAAAGAAAATGCAGAGAAACATTAGTAAATGCCAACTATCTGGCAATCGATAGTCTTTGATTAAATGTTTTCTTTGGATATACCGATTTAGGTTAAAAATAACTGACTTCTGTGGTGGATGAGAGGATCTTGAGGTCACACAGTTAGAGGTACTGGGAGAACCTCAGCAGGAGGTGCCCGAGTTCTGTTCCTCTGGCCGCCATTGAGAAGTTGATCAGTAAATATCCCCCAGCCCCACCCGCTCTTGCAGGCAGCCCTAACTAATGCAGTGGATTCTCCAACCCCCATGTGGAAGAAAATAGAGACTTGAAAAATAAATACCCCCCCACACGCACACAAAAGAAGACCAAACTGTTTTCTGAATGGCTCATATCTGTTATTCCATCACATAGAAGGCTGAGGCAGGAGGATTGCCATGAGTTCAAGGCAAGCCTAGAACATATAATGAGACCCTCAAAAAAAAATAAACCAAACTCTTCCCGTGTTCTAACCATTTATAGTATATGCCTTGTAAAAACATGAGACAACAAATACATTTAAAAGAAGACAACGAACACACCCCTGCCAAACAGATTCCCAGTGGTGATTTTTTCCTGTACATGGCTCTGGCTGTTGTTATCAGAAAACACATAACTAACCTGTGTTATAGGCTCACACTTTTCCAAACGTATGTTAACTTGTGTTTGAGACTTACTACTTCCTTATGTGTGGTTTAAATGTTTTCTAAGTCAATTCAGATTTTGCTTTAATCAACAGTCTTGTTCGGGTATTTTAGGATGGGTATAACTGTTTCATAGTGTTTTAAAAATTTTAATGCCCCAAATTAGTATTCATCATGACTTCATGGAATTTTAGTTTAGATTACTGCTTACCAAGGTAACTTTTATTCTACAAAACTATAAACTATATCAATAAACTATAGCATCATCCAGTAAATATGGTGTTACAGTGTACAGTTATTTTTAAATTCTAAGCTTTTCGGATTGATTTTTAATTAATAAACTGGTTATTTTGCCTTATGCAAAGTAATGCATTTTGACTTTAATGGGGTCTTTGGAAGCTGAGCTGTCTTTTGATTGTATTATAAACATTTGGAAGTATCTGTTAGAGCTTGTTAGGACCATATAGTCACCAAACATAAGATTTTGATGGATCTTGTAACTGGTTGGCTTTCAGCAGTTACCATAGTCAGATATAAGATGTTGAATGTTTGGTAATTTTCCATTAGTTTATATATTCAGCTTTCTTGTGTTAACAAGCTACAGTTACGTTTGAAGATAGGGACATCATAAAAGGCCTTGGCCAGTTTTGTCATGTAACCATTACAGAGCTCACTGTGCAAGCTGAAAGGGCAGAGCATGGCTGCACCTACTTCATCGTTGACTACATCATCACATAGAAGAGCACAGACTGCAGGGACAAGGGTTATGAGACTGATAGACTAGAAAATGAAATTTCTCAGGAAAATGTTTTTATTTTCATTCTGTAGTTTGATCTGAGTTCAGATTCTCCTTTTTTTTTAATATTTTATTTTATGCAAATTGGTGTTTTGCCTGCATGTATAACTGTGTAAGGGTGTCAAATCCTGGAATTACAGACAGTTGTTAGCTGCCATGTGGATGGTGGGAATTGAACTCAGGTCCTCCGGAAGAACAGTCAGTGCTCTTAACCTCTGAGCCATCTGTCCACCCCCTGTTGTTTTGTTTTTTAAATTCCATTTTAGACAATTTACATACAGACTCAGAAGAGAATTGGAAAAAAAAATATGAACAACCAAGTTTTTGTTAATCATTTTTGATATTTGTTTTGCTTTAGAATAAGCTTTTTGATGGATATTACTTATTTCTACTGCATGCAGTTTTTACTCCTGGACTATAAAATTGAGACCTTGTCTCAAAAAACAAAAGCAAAACAATATAGACCACAAATAAAATGTGCTTTTGCTTACCTTCTATTAGGAAAAGGACTTGCAGGCAGTCAGGTGCATAGGAATGGGGTCTCTGTACTGTAGTTGATGTTAGCGTCCTTGCTGTGGTTGTCAGTCGTGTCTTCTGGCGGGGCGGGGAGGGGGCGGATAAATACTAAAGTATTATGTTTGCAACTGACTGTTAAATGGTTGTGGCAAAACGTACTTGAGTGTAGCCATGAGACAGAATAATAGAACAGATGCTATAAAGTACTATTTGAAAATCTGGAAGAGAGTTGTAAAAGGTCCCTTCCTCTTGTTCCTGAGACTTTTCTGAAGATTTAGAATCATTTCAAATTACTTAAGAATTAGATTTGATATTAAGCAATTGGATAACTATCTTGAAAATTTAACAGAGGTATAGATACTTAAAGCTGCAAGGAGCTTTAGAGGTCTGCTCTAACTCCTGTAGACAGTCAGATAAGCATGGGACACTTAGTGTCTTCCTAAGGCTGGCTAGGACTAGTCAGCATGATAACTAAGCTTAGCTATGGTCACATATAGGCAAAGTCTGCTGTGGTGTAGTCCCTAGAAAGTGCACATCTGAGAGTCATACCAACATACTAAAACTTAGAGAAGAAAAAGAGGGTTTCAAATGTATAGTCTTTGATGTCAGTGTGTGTTCTAATTAAAAGTGGCTGCTTGGGCCAGGTAGCTGACTGAGCAGATGAACATGCTTGCCATCACCCAGCCTGGCTGTAGCCTGATTCTCAGGACCCCCCAGGGAAGGAGAGAAGCAACTCCTCATACTGCTCCCACCACCATGAATAAAAATTTAATTTTTTTTCTTTCTTTCTTTTTTTTGAGAGCGGGATATGGTGGGACGTTCCTTTAATCCCAGCACTTAGAAAGCAGAGGCAAGAATTTAGGCAGATCTTTAAGTTTGAGGCCAACCTAATCTACAGACTACAGATTGAGAGACAGCCAGGGATACACAGAGAAACCTTGTCTCTAAAACAGGGGAAAGGGGTGGGGGGCTCTTGATTTTTTTCTGTCTGGACTAAGATAGTGTTCAGTTTTGTGTAAGACTTTTATAAGCTTATGAAACAGTTCCAGGTACTGTTTGCTGTCAGTGTTTGAAGAATTTAAAAATCATTGGTCTTTGTTTTTCTTTTTTTTTTTTTTTTTTTAAAAACCTTTATTTATTTATTTGCCTTGGTATTTGCCTGGAACTGGAACTACAGACAGTTGTTAGCTACCATGTGGGTGCTGGGAATCGAACCCGGGTCCTCTGGAAGAGCAGACGGTGCTCTTAACCGCTGAGCCATCTCTCCAGCCCCGGTCTTTGTTTTTCTAAGGACCTTTATAAAATATGTCTTTTTTCAGGTTCGGTATATATGCGGAATGGACGTACAAGTGAAGTCTTAGTGTAAAAGCTTTATGATTAGTAAGAGCCAAGCTTTCCCCTTGTTAGAAAAGTGATCTGTTGTTTATAACAAGGTTAGAGAAGTATTTCAATTTGGATCCCAATTAGAAAACTTCCTTTATTTGAATAAAATTCTTTTTGACATATTCATTTTAAATTTATAGCTAGTATCTGTAATAAATGATTTTTGGCTTTTGAGGACTGGTCTTTCTATGTTCTTAGACTAGCCTGTTTTTCAGTGCCAGCTTCTCAAGTGCTAGGGCCACAGGCCTGTTCCACCATGCCTGGCTATTCATATACTGAGACCAGACAGTGATTAGATTACTGCAGTTTTTGGTTTTATGTGAGTTAACTTAAAAATTATAAAGCAACTTTAACGATTATTAAGCAGTATTACCAAAAGCCATTTTTCCTAGTTATATTTAATTATATAGCTCAAGTATTAAGAATTTGTCTTGTTTTAAAGTGAATTGTTAATGATTTTAGTGTACTATCATTTTGTTCATGTCTGCACTTGGGAGGCAGAGGCGATGGATCTGTGAGATTGGGGCCAGCCTGATCTACATAGTGAGTTCCAGACTAGCCAGGGCTACATAATGAGAACCTGTCTCAGAACAACCAACCGCAATAAAAGCAGAAGGAGGGGTGTGTGTGTGTGTGTGTTGGGGGTGGTGATAAGCATATTTCATTGAATTTATTTTAGTTCTTGTAAAATCTAATATGCTGTATGTCTGGTCTGGATGTTGGTTATTCCCTTGACCAGTCATGTAGCTCAGCAGTCTCTAGACCATGATTCCTCAGTGTTAAGGAGAAAGTAAGAGCTGCTACCTCATAGTGCTGGTTTGAGAATTAGTGAGGTATGTGCACATAGACAGTAACTAGACCATTTCTAGCACATGACAAAATCACTCTGCTCCCTTTACCTTAACTGTACCATGGATCATTTGGAATTATTTTGCAGAGGAGATAGGAAAAGGGCTGTTGATATTCAGGTAACACATTTTTTTATTAAGTTCTAGAAATAATTACAATGCTGCTTGTATTTAAGTAGATAAAAAGATTTTTTTAACATTGGTATTTGTTTTGTTTTAATAGGTACCAGCAGATGTTGCATACGAACCTGGTATATCTTGCTACAATAGCAGATTCTAATCAAAACATGCAGTCTCTCCTGCCAGCAGTAAGTGCCTTGGAAGTGTGTCATGTCAGTGTCTGTGTGTGTGATTGAAAGTGTGTGATGTTGCTGTCTATAGCTATGTGATTTAACATGGTTTGTTTCGGGGATTTTGAATTTTGTGTAGTAAACTCTGAATTACCTCAAGAACGTGAGCCTAGTCTACACTCTCTAAATGACATACTGTTCTCACTCATCTAATTTGGATATTTGAATTAATTCACCTAAACACTACCTGTCCTGGGAAGTTGTGTCCCTTTACCTGCCTGCCTATCTGTTTAGTTTATTTTTAATTACTAAGTGATTGCTAATGTGTCTGGGGTATTTCCTA
The DNA here is from genome assembly GCA_004025045.1 of Sigmodon hispidus. Lineage (NCBI taxonomy): Eukaryota > Metazoa > Chordata > Mammalia > Rodentia > Cricetidae > Sigmodon > Sigmodon hispidus. The sequence continues at coordinate 100,671 of PVIH01002058.1, forward strand.
CCATTTCAGTAGTAAAGCACTTGCAGAAGAATCTTTAGCTACCAGGACTGGTTCTGCACAGCAAAATAAACCAGTTTCTCAACATCTTAGAGTGTCCACTTGTTTTTCATTTTCATCAATTCACTCAAGAAGCCTTTATTTGACTGCTTTATGTCCAGACAGAGTCCTGCTGTTGCACTGCTTGGTGTATCTAATAGTTTATCCTCTTCTATCTCTCCATTTATTTGTTGGGGAAACTCAGCCATATGTTGTACAGTTTTTACCATACTCTGAATTCTGTCTCCCAGTTTTATAACATGTCTCTGCATCTCAGTGGCACAAACTGAAAATTAAGTAGACAGAGCTGGGGTTGTTTGTTAGTCTGGGTAAGATTGTCAGGATGATATGGTGCTTTCAGGATCCGAGATATAAGACTAGTTATCTTTTATGCCCAAGAAATGGAACTAGTTGTTTTTTTTTTTTTTTTTTCAAGTGGAGAGATTTATTGAGGGAAAGGGAGAGAGAGAGCGCGAGCGAGCGCAAACAGGGGCAAGGACTCGGAGGTGTTTTATTTCCTTTTCATTTATTTGGAGATTAGTACTCAGAGTATAGTTGCACAAATTCAGATTGTATGTAAAGAAGACTCTGAGCCAAGTATCAGGGGAAGGCTGAAATATCAGAGAGGAAGCACCACAGTCAGTTCTCACCCAGCTGTTTTGCAATCTGGCTCCTGGTCGCTTCTCCCTCTTCTGGGTTCCTATGAGGCCTTATATACCCTTCTTTTCAGCTGGGGTTAGGATTAAAGGTGTGAACTACTCTATATCCTAGCTAGCCTTGAACTCACAGAAACAGAAGAAGTTCTGTCTCTGGAGTTATGGGATTAAGGGTGTAGGTTACCACTCCAGGCTTTCCCTGTGCTGGGATTTAAGGTGCTATTGAATCTTAGCTGTTTGTCCTTGTACTCAAGGATCAAGAAACTTCTGAGCTGTCTGCCTAGAATTTGACTGTTTGCTGCTTCTGATATTTCAGGTTTTATTAAATATGTAATATATCACCACAGCGACCAATTTAAATGCTTGGAACACTTGTTATTACAAGCTTTTCATGGTTATGGAGCATTTTTAGTAGACAAAACCAAAAATTTTTTTTAAAGAATTTGAGGTCTAAATGATGTTTCTATTTCATAAATTATTTTATTTTATTGAGACAAGGTCCCACTGTGAAACTCTGACTGGCCCAGAATTTGCTATATGGACCTTAAACTACATCCTCCTGGGGATATTTAATGCATTTAGTTTTAGATATGAAATAGTTTATGTGGATATTACCTTAAACTTCATTACCCTTGAGTTGGTTTCTGTGAACAGTGAGAGGAATTGGCTTCTGTTTGCCTCCAAACAACTAGCTTGCTTTTTTAGCATCTTAGAAATGAATTTTTAAAAATCTGGTTTGTCTGACCCCCTGTATTATTTATTAAGTTGTTATATGTGTGGATCTGTGTTGGACCTCTGTTGTATTGGTGTTTCTAAATAAATTTCATGATCTTGTCACACCTAATAAGACAGCTCTTCTTCTTCCCTTCTCATTAAGTGCCTTGGCTCCCCTTAGCCCTTCAAATGCCCATCAGCATGTCAGATTATTATCCTGCCCAATCATGTTGGAATTTTTATTATTACCTGGACTTTAAGTCACTTTGGGAAAAATTGACACTTTACAAAATTGAGTCTTCCAAAGCAAGAGCACTTATACGCATTCTTTTTTCATTTCTTTCTTATCTGTGAGGTAAGTGGTTTTCTCTCCGGAAGCATTGCTCAGTTCTCACTAGGCAGAGTGCTGGGTGCTTCACCAAGGTGTGTGTTAGTGTGCAGACACCATAGCACTCGTGTGGAGGTCAGAGGGTAGCCTGTTCTTTCTACCTTTTTGTGAGTCCTGTTGATGGAATTGAGGTCCCAGGCTTGGGCTGCTGCTAGAGCACTTCTGTCTGCCTGTCCTTGTTTTTAAGCTTTTTGGAAATGCAATGGATTTTGAATCTTAGCCTCTTGAGTTTTGTTTTTAATTGCTGCCATTTTGCTTTCTGTTTTCAGAGTTTTGTCATTTGTGAACAGAAATTCTGTTTTTTTCCCTGCCAGTCCTGACACATTCTTTTCTTAGTAACACAGGATATCCTTGTCTTGTTCCTGATCTTAGGGGGAAAGTTTCCATATGACCACCACATATGATGTTTGCTCTAGTATTATTAGGTAACTTTTATCAAAATAAGTTAGTCTGCCTTGGTTCTTGTGTGCTGATTAAAAGCCTCTATCTTGACTATATTGCACATAGTGAGATGAGGTTGTGCTTTATTCTTTAATCTGTCAGTGTTGTAAATTATACTGGTAAACTCACCAGTGAATTCTGCTGCTGCCTCTTCCTTCTTTTTTTTTTTGAGATAGGACAGCTCATTGTAGCTGAGGTTGGCCTGGAACTCTTGCTTTGTAGCTGAGGGTGGCCCTGGCACTCGGAATCCTCAGTTTACAGGGGTGTGTGTGTGTGTGCATGCGTGTATGTCGACCCAGTTTGATCATTGTCCTTCTAAATACCTTCTGTATTATGCTTTATAATGATTTTGAATCTTTGTGACTGATCTCTGATTTTCCTTTCTTATAGTGCTTTTGTCTGCTTATTAATCACTGTAGGCTTTGTAAAATGAATTGCAACTTTCTCAGTTTCTCTTATCTGAAACAGTGTGTTACATGTGACTTTTTAAATGGTTGGCATACTTCTGTAGAAAAGTATCTGAATCTAGTTTCCTTTGCATGAAAGTGTTTGTTTCTTTCAAGGAGATAGGGAATTTATTTATGTTTTTTATATTTTATATATTGTCTATTTTGGTAAAATGGCTTTTGGTATTTTAGTAGCATTTTAAATTTATTTCTATAAAGTTGATGTAATAATCTTTCTAATAACAGAATATATGGGAATCTTGTTTTTGTAGCATAATTTATTATATTCTCTTGTGACTTTCTGTTATTCTTGACACATTGGTTATCAGGTTTTAAAAGCCTTTTTAAAAAAAATCAATTTTTGGCTTTGATTTTTCTGTGAAGTATTTTTCCAGGTTTTTGGACTCAGAATTTCATTGTATCTTCATCATCATGATGCTATTATTACAGACAGGTTTTCATGTAGTCCAGGCTGGCCTCAAACTCACTGTGCAGTTTTGGTGGCCAGTAGCTGCAACTTGTAAAATAATCATTCAGAGGCTTAATATTAATTACAGATGTTTGACTGATGGCTCAGGCTTATTACTAGCTAGGTCTCACACTTGTTAACTCATTTCTATTAACCCGTGTATTGCCATGTGGCCTGTGGCTTACTGGTGATGCTATGACCTATTTCTCCTCCAGCAGCTACTGGTGCCTCCCCCTACTCTGTTTTCTTTCTCCCTGTATTCAGTTTGACTTTCCCACCTAGCTATTTTCTACCCTGCCATAGGCCAAAGTAGCTTTATTCACCAACCAATAAAAGAAATACATATTTGCAACATATATGTTGTAGTGAGATTTCTGGGCCCATTTGAGCCTTAGGTTCTAACCTTGCCCTCGGCAGCTATTAAGAAGATCTTTACCTGTACTTAAGAGGTCTGAGTAGTCTAAGATGTTTTCTCCCAGTACATATGTATATCTCACAGTGAGATACTTTGTTGTTGTAGAACATTTCCTCAGCCTTTTGGGCCAGAGGTTTGGACTTTGCCCGCGGCAGCTTTTCCCTCAAAGAAATGAATCAGATGCTTATATTAACTTCATACTGTTTGGCTCATGTCTCTGGCACATTGCTAGCTAGCTCTTTGATCTTAATTCAACCCATTTCTAGTAATCTACCTGCCATGTGGCCGGCCCATGGCTCACCTGGATTCCTTACACGGCTCTTCTTCGGGGGTTGGATGGAGACTGACTAACTCTGCCCTTCTTCTACCTGTCTCTCCTCTGATCATCCACCTTCTTCTAATGTGCTCCACATAGGCGAAAACAGCTCCTTTATTTACAGAGAACAGTTCCATCACACATATAAAAGGACAGTTCACATCATTTCCCTTGTCTAATTAAAAAGCTTCAGATTGTAAAATTATATATAGCAAAACAGTTGTCAGGCAAGAATTACAGTTATAATATTTAGTCTACTTGTATTTTGCAAAATTAAAATATTCTGCCATCTATCCTATCTTTGTAAGTAAAATTCCATATCTAATTTATCTTTTATCATAACTAAGGGAAATTATAACTATCTAATTTTTGACTCCCTCAAAGACCCCAGAAGGATATAATATTACCTAAGTAAACAGAAAGTTCATTGTAAGCAACTTCCAAAAGTTTAGAAGTGACAGAGATGTCTCGCTGCCTGGACAGTCACCCTAAGTTCCTTTGTCTTTAACCATGTTGAAAGCAAACTATAAGGAGTGTCTTTGATTCCTATCATCCTCTTGAAGTAATTGGTGCTGCCAGGAGCAGACATGTCTCATTGTCATAAAAAAAAATAAAAAGGAACCTATTTTATTAAATCATCTTAAAATGCCATATTCTGTAGATCTCTGAAGTGTTTGAAGACAACTTGTCTATCTGAAATATATCTCTGAAGACATACCTAATAATGACCACAAGTTTGATTGTAATAGGTAACTAACTACTAACCTGCATTTTCTTATATCCTGAAATAGTTTGCCTCATGTTGGGCCCCAGATGTATCATGAATCCTAATATTAATAATAAAAACCTGGAGTCAGATATTGTTGTAAATGCTGAAAGATCAAAGAAGTAAAGGAGCCACCCATAGTCCCCTCTTAGCTCTATGACTCCTCAGGCTGAAAAGGGCCATGCTTCTGTCCCTACCTGCTTTGTTACTTCCTCACTCTGCCCAGCCATATTACTTCCTGTCCCGTCTATACAGACCTCCAGACCTCTGTGGTTAACTAGTGGCTAGCTTCACCCTCTGATCATCAGGCAAGCTTTATTTGTTACAGCACAAACAAAATATCACCGCCCCTGCTTCTCAAAGAGCTTCCCTGTAGGATGGCATGCTTCAATCTAGGATGAATATGCAATATGCACATGCATACATTCAGTAAAATACTCATACACATAAAATGAATATGATCAATAATGTTAATACTCTATGAGAAACTACAGTGGTAAATTTGAGCACAGAAATTAGTTTTGTAAATCTCTAATCTAGAATGTCATCTGTTGCTAAATTATAAATGGTTCTCTGCATTTGCTTTAATGTTTACATTTTTCTTTATAGTTAAATTAGTATAGAAAATTTAGCCATATATTATCATATCTAATTATTATAACAAATGATACAAGTAATGAATTTGCTATTACATTTTTTACAGTAGGAAAAAAGACATTTCAGATCCATTTACTTGGATTCACCACTCATGAATTAATTAATTAAAATTAATTAACTTACTCATGAATTTCAGATCTGCATTGCTATTTGGTATATCTCATTATTTCACAATAATGTTTTTTGTTCTGTCCTTTATGGCCATTAGGGTACAGAACTCAAGCGGACGTGAGGGCAGTGGGCTCATAGTGGATGTGAGGGAGCTGGGTTCAGAAAGGAGATAGGATTTTAGGAAGAATAGAAATGAGTGCATCATTAATAGAATCAACAGAGGGTTCAGCCTTTAAAGAAAAGGACACTTGAGCATAATTAAAAACCATCCATACACCTGGTGTGGTGGTGGGAGGCAGAGGCAGCTGGATCTCTAAGAATTCAAGCCCAGCCTAGTCTACATAGTGAGCTCCAGGACAGCCAGGGTTATATATAAGAGAGATACCACAAAAACCATACAAACACACAAATGAAAAGTCACCCAGAAGGTAGCAGTTGTTTTGAGGTGATACAAGAGGGAGGATGAGTAGAGAGGCTGTGGTAAGATTGGGACTGTGTTTCAGACCTGTAGACCCAGTACCTGGGAGATGCAGAGGGAAGAGCGGAGTCAGGCCAGCCTGCACTACGTGAAGCTTTGTCTGTCTCTCTGTCTCTGTCTGTCTATCTGTCTGTGTCTCTCTGTCTCCCTCTCTCTCTATGTCTCTCTCATACACATACACAATTAAATGGTTCGTAAATTTTTGAGAGACCAACTGAATTAAGTTACACGTTTTTAATAGTTTTTCATGGGGAAGATTGTCTTTTGTTTCAGTAGTTCATCTTAAATCCATAAAGTCAAGGGTCTTAGTATTAGAAAAGCTTTTGGATATCTCAGTCCTTGATTGCATCTCAGAATCATCCAGAGAAGAAAATTACTTAAAACTACTAGTAGTTAAGTTGTCTGGGGATGGTATGTCCCTGTGCTCTGACGGCCTGGGGTGATGCTGAGAATGCTTCTTAAAGGAAGCAGTCAGTGATGTTATGTTGTCCAAAACTCCAGATGATACAGGCTCTTATGGTGCACAAATTCTGGTTATAATGAAAGAAACTCAGAGCCAGATAGCAGAGAAAGGCTGAAATATCAAAGAGAGAAACACCATGGTCAAATCTCTTCCAGCTATCTTCCAGGTTCCTCAGCCTCGCTCCTGGTCGCTTCTAATGCTTTATCTGTCTTCCTGTGCCTGCCTTAAATACCTTCTTCTGCTCAGCTGTATCCCATCCAGGTTAAGATTAAAGGCGTGAGCTACACTATTTGGTAGTCAGCCTTGGACTCACAGAAACACAGAAAAATCTCTGTCTCTGGAGTTATAGGATTCCCCCCCACACACACACAAGGTGTGTATCATTGAAGCCCGGCTGTTTGGCCTTGTACTCATAGAGATCCTCTGGATCCCTGTGCTGAGTGAGTTACCACTGCTCTGTTATCTCTGGAACTCCTGGAGATCCAGAAAGCTCTCCCAAGTGATGGGACTAATGGAGTGTGCTACCTCTGCCTAGATTGTCTGTGGGTTGATTGCTTGATATTCCTGATTTTATTAAATATGTAACATTTCACCACATTCTTAGAATGTTGGCTTCACTTGGCAAGGTGAGTTACGAGTCATTTTTATAGCCTGAGAAGGAATGCTGTGTAATATGGTGAGGATTAAATGAGAACCCCCAGTGTTTAGTATTGAGGAGGGTAGTGGGTAAGTGTGGATGGGATGACAGTGATGAAGATGAAGGCCACGCACAGCTGCAGCCTTCCTGAGAGTCAGACTGCCAGGGCAGAGTGACTCAGTACAGGGCTGGGGGAGAATATTTGGAACATAATCATTCACTAAGTCTAAGCACAGAAGCACATTTGGATCAAGTAGGATATCAGTTACTTATCTTGCTTTTCATTTAATTCATTTTGGATACTGTTTCAAATAGTACAACAAAAAGTATAATAGTACTTTAACCAATCTTATGTCTTAAATATTTGTTAAAGGTAATTGTAGTTGTAAATGACTTGTATACAAACAATGCGAAATTGGTCTATGAATAAAAATTGACTTAGAGTACATAGTCTTACATTTTAGAGAATACCTTAATTTTTTAGCCTGTAATTTGTGGGTGATGTTGTTACATTTAAGATCCTGAAAAGCATGTGGGTGATAATTAATGTCTTTTCCTTTTTTTTTCTAAAAGCTTTAGCAAAATTGATTTTAGTTTTTAAGTTAAATGAGTGTTCTGACAGCATCATTTAAGATCCTTTATGACTAAAATTTAACATAAGCATTATAAATAGATTAAGTGAAGCGAAAGAACATGTGCTGTTGCTGTAGAGCCTGTGGGTGTGTTGATCTGTTCTTTCCCTCTGCTGTGTGCAGTGAATCCAGCAGTCCGATGCTGAGATGGCCCCTCCACTGCCTCCCACTTGCTGTAGAGCATGTGGGTGTGTTGATCTGCTCTTTCCCTCTGCTGTGTGCAGTGAATCCAGCAGTCCGATGCTGAGATGTTCTTTCCCTCTGCTGTGTGCAGTGAATCCAGCAGTCCGATGCTGAGATGTTCTTTCCCTCTGCTGTGTGCAGTGAATCCAGCAGTCCGATGCTGAGATGTTCTTTCCCTCTGCTGTGTGCAGTGAATCCAGCAGTCCGATGCTGAGATGTTCTTTTCCTCTGCTGTGTGCAGTGAATCCAGCAGTCCGATGCTGAGATGTTCTTTCCCTCTGCTGTGTGCAGTGAATCCAGCAGTCCGATGCTGAGATGGCCCCTCCACTGCCTCCCACTTGCTTTTCTGTCACCTTGGCTATCTGTCTCCTGTGAGCTTCTGGGAATTCTACCACTTTGCCTCCTACCTCCATACGAGATAGCTGGGATTATACGATGCCTATGTTCTGCATCCAGATTTCACGTGCGTTCTGGGACTTCATGCTTGAATGGCAAGCACTTTAAAAGCATTTGGTCCTTCTTTTCTATTCCATCTCCACCTTGCTGTTTAATTTGATATTTAAATGAAAGGTTTACATTATTTTCTGAAGTTATGGAACAAGTTGTGACATCTTTTAGATAAAATACTGTTTTTCCTGATATATTAGTTCCTTGACTTCTCTGTTTTCTCTTTCTTTTTAAATTATGTGCATGTGTGACTAATTATAGGTGCCCAAGTCCACAAGAGGGTATCAGATTACCTGGACTTGGAGTTAGAGGTCTTTGTAAGAGTCCTAACACCAGTGTGAAAACTGAACTCAGGACCCTCTCTGGAGCAGTCTTAACCATTAACCACTCCATTAGTTCTCATCTTACCTTCTGACTGCTCGTGACCTGAACATACTTCATTCTTGAGCATCTTTTTAGTATACACAGTTCTTCAGGGAGGACTCATTTATGCTCTTACTTTTTTGTGTTCTTGATTTAGAAGGTTCTGCCTAGAAATAGATGGTTTCCAAATAAGAATTTTTTGCTTGAGTGTAAGACTGGAATCTAGCTCCCATTAGACATGACTGTTTGTGTACCCCACAGGCCTTTCAACACAGTTTGAAAAACACAGACTTCCAGGGGAGGTGCAACACATTTGCCAGTTTACCCCAGAAAGGGAGCCCATGATAGACCAAAGTACAGACACCACCAAAGTCCAGCTTGGTGGACCAATGTGTTTTATTGGGAATATAGGATTACTTATGGCAATATAGGTGAAGGGTTACGTACAGGAGCAGAAATGGCTCAAGACAGCTGCATCACTGCAGTCCACCCCAGCATGGGTGATAGCTTACAAAAGCTGGGTATCTAGAGCACACTGCACACCTTGCAGGCAGATCAACAGGTTGGAGAGTGTCTTTTCCATGTGACTTAGTTGGTTTAAGACTCTTGCAAGCAGCTCAGCTGGTCTTCGGTTTTGTTGTGGTTTTTGTTTTCTTTTTCCTTTTTACCAGTTGGCTGGTCTCTCAGGCCTTCTAGGTTGCTTGTGTTGTCGCAGAGTTTTCTTTACAGCCTAACTGTTCTGAGAGTGACTCTTCCCAGTCTTCTCATAAACTCTTGGAGAGGAGGAGCTTAGTGAGTTTGATCAGTTTCAGGGATTTCCTTAAACTATTTGGAGTTGTTCCTGTTTTGACAGGGCATCCATGCAGCATGGGTGTTTCACCTCCTTCTAGGTCATCCTGTTATTTGACCATGTCTTGAAACATGTTGTCCTTTCGGTTTCCTATGTTTTGACAAGTTTTCCTCCGAGATGACAGGCTTAACCAAGGAACCTGCTACACAACAGTGAGATAGAGAGGAAAGAAACCTCCACAACCCATTTTTTTTATTGCAAGTAAGGACAAGCATGCTAGACTCCTGCTTTTTTGTTTACCCAAAGCTTGGTCTTCTCTGCCTTCCTTAGATGTCCAGGGGAAACATCGGATAGGAGAGTCAGGGAGCAGACCTAGAAAGGAAGCATCCTTGAGAGTTTTTTAGATTCAGTACAAACTAAAGCATCAGTGTTTGTTTGATCTTCTGGTGAAGTGTTTTTGTTTTATTATTATTATTATTAGCATAAAAAGGGAAACACTTTTGAAAGATTGATTTGATTACTCCAAAAAATGTAAAGCAAGTATTTTTACATGCCTTAAAAGCTTATAACTGAAGATGACTTCCATGCATATTTTTTATGAGATACTATGTATTAGAGAAATGTATGTTTAAAACAGCAGATAAGATTACTAGTTCTGTGACTCTGAAAGGGAGTCATCCTATGTCTGTGAAGGTGGATCTGTGTGCACATATTTTTATGTGTTAATATCACAGGTAACATTTTACCAACAAAAAAGTGCCTGTTGGACTTATCTATAAAATGCTGAAACCTATGCAGTTGAATCTACATATGTATCTTCCTGTGAATAGAAAAATGTATATATGTGTGTGTGTGAGAGAGAGAAAGAGAGGGAGAGAGAGAGAGCCTTCCAAAAAGATTGTTGGATTTGTTCCTTTGAGTTAATTGGAAATAATGCTTCATTTTTCCTTGCAGGGAATGGGATTTCTTTCTTTCTCTCTCTCTGTATCTGATGACAAAAAGAACCTAGGTGTTAAAAAATGAATAGCTTACTTTTAAAAAATAGTCTGCATTTATATTGTATGTGTGCTCGTATGTGTGTGAGTGAGTGTTTACGTGTATGGGCTTGTGCATGGAGGACAGAGGTTGACTGTAGGTGTTTTCCTCAGTTGCTCTCCAGTCTTTTTGTGACAGGGTGCTGACATACTGGTCCTCACTGGTCTGGTTTGGCTCATGGGACCAGCTGTATCTGCTACAACTCACTCTCTACTCCCAGTTTTTATGAGTGTGACAAGCACTTTACCACCTGAGCCACCTCCATAGCCCATAACTGCTAATATTCATACAATGCACAAAAGCGTTTGCATAAAGATGTTTATTGAAGCATTCTTTCTATTAATAAAGTCAAACAGGAGCAAATGTCAGTACTGAGGAAGACTTAAAAAAATACAACTGTCTAGTAGAATTCTACACTTTAATAAGGTTGATTTATATATATAACAATAAATATTAATTTGTAATAGTGCTGCCCTAGGTTTTGACAATTAAACATATGCTTTAATAGGTCTGTTTTTAAGTTTCAAGAAATGTGTATATTGTTTAGATTTCCTTTTTTATGTTTATAAATGCATTGCTTTTGTAATTTAAGCAAATTAATCTAAAAGTAAAAATAATATAAAGAGTAAATATAAATGGGTTAGTTTTTTTTTGTTGCTGTGACAGAACCCTAACCCTAACCTGAGGAATTAAAGGTTTTTCTTGACAATTAAGTTTTCAGAAATGAGTCTCGAGTCACCTGGCTGCATTGCTTTTCCAGCAAGATTGACACATTGTGGAGGAAGGTCATAGAAGAACGCCATTTTTTTCCTGTCAGCCAGGAAGGAAAGAGCATTAACCGGGGGATTGGGCCAAGGTGGGCCCATCAAGTGCATGTCCCCAGGGACCAGCTTCTTCAGCTAGTCCCCACATTCCCTGTCTCATTGCTTCCTAATAGTCTACTCAAAATTTCTGTTATCGGATTAAACTAACTAGTTAGTTAGTACTGATTGATCAGAAACTCTGATGTGATGGTTTTAGTAAATAGCTCCAAAGACACCCAAAAGTGTGCTACACATTTCCTGAGCTCATTAAATTGACATTGAGGATTAACTACCACACATACTATCTTTCATTTCCTTAATGTATGCTATAGGTTTAGCTTGTTGGTTGAGCATTTAATGGTCTGATAGTCACAGGGCCATGAGTTAGACTCTAGCTTTGCATCTAAGTTGTGTACATCCTTAAGTAGGTGGTCCTGGGGAGGTGGCCCTGTGGTAAGAGCTTGCTAATCAAGCTTGGTGTCTTAGTCTCTTTTTTATTGCCGTGAGTAAACACCATGAACGAGGTAACTTATAAAAGTTTATTGCGGTTTATGGTTGTCATGCGTTAGCGTCCCTCATGGCAGGGAGATGGGAGCAGGCAGGGACTGGGGCAGGAGCTGAGAGTTTACTGCGAAGAAAGAACTAACTGGAGATTACACGGACTTTGGAAGCCTCAAAGGCCACCCTCAGTGACACAACCCCTCCTATAAGGCCACACCTCCTACCCCTCCCAAACAGTTCATCAACTACAACATACGGTCTAATACATGAGCCTTTGGGGGATAGTTTCATTCAGGACACCACACAGGAAGATTTGACTTTGGATCCCAGCACCACAGGTAACCCAAGTGCTGTAGGGAGGAGATGCAGATTGGTGACAGCCAGTTTAACTCCGGGTGTAACCCTCGAGGCACACTAATGACCAGGTTTCTCTTTGAGGACTTTCAACTGCCAGGCTCCACTCACAGACCACTCTACCCTCCTAAGAGCTGGACCCAGCCCCCCCACTACAGAGTAATGAAGCCCAAGCTCTGAACTTGAAATCCCACCAGTCCCCACCCTCGAGAGTTCCACCCCCATACCTTACCCCAGAAGCTTCATATAAATGTGGCCTTCTTTCAGTTCCTTGCCGTTTCTCACTCTATTAGAGGTGGCCTGTTCATTTCTCTCTCAATAAATCTCCTGTGTGAGATTTGTTGTGTGCTGTGACTCTGTGGTATTCTTTGGCTCCCAAGTACTGACCTTTCCATTCAAATTGTAATGCTTACACCTGGTACTGTGATAAAAACCTATACTTAATTTTCTGTGTTCCAGAGTTTTAAATGTGCTAAGCATTTGTTTCCCATAAGTGTGTCCTCAGCTCATTGTTTCATTTGTTTTGAAGCACATTCTAGAACATTCTCTTTCAAAGAGGAACTTTTCCCCCTTATTTGTTTTTCTTATGTAAAATTAAGGCATGATGCCTATAATGCCAAAACTTAGTATCACAGGGTCCAGGACAACCTGGCCTACAGAAGTACACATCATCTCAATTAAATAGGTTGGGAATAATTAGAATGTTGGAGTTGGGTAAACTTGGGTTGTCAGAACTGGGGTAAAGTGTAATATTTGGTTTGTTCTATAGGAAATACTTGCTTTTGTGAATGAGAAAGATTGGGCTGATTGGGAACCTGGTGCTAAAACTTGGGAGAATTTAGTTAGTAGAGTAAGCACCTAGTGCCCAGGACGTTTGGAGAATGGTCATCCTGCAGAAGGTCACCCAGTCAGCTCTTTCCGTTAGTACTGAGGCTTTTGTTGTTGTTTCATAATTGGCTTTCTATTTGGGGAGTCAGGGTGATTCAGTTATGGAAATTAATTGATGACACCTGGTAGTGGCAGAAATTCAACACTGTTTATGATGGCATCTTGAAATTTCCTGTGAGAATGAGTGGATGGATATGAGAGATCTTCCTAAGTTGTTTAAGATAAATATATGTATAGACATAGGTGTGAGTGTGAGTGTGTGTGTACACTTTTGAGAGACTAAATTAGGGCAGGAAAGTAAAGCAAGTGTGCCAGTGTGAGGCTGTGGCATCCTGTCTCGGTGTTGACTGGGCTCTAATTTATGGGTCTAGCTTTCTATCAGCTTTAGGCAGGTTCGTGTGTACACATGTCTGTTCCTGTTGCAATTTCTGATTTTTAGGGTTTTTTTTGTGTCATTTTAGCGCCTCCTTGTGGGGAGCTTTATTAATGACAATTATACTACAGATGAGAGAGATATTTTGTTTTGTTGTAGTATATTTATATTCTAAAAAGATATTGAAGGTAATTTCAGTTTATAGTTCTATGACAAACTGAATTAACTGATTGAATGACTGTATATGTATATTGTTTACAATATGTTAGGCTGCAGTAATCAGTACTTTTGAAGTGTTAGTGCACAAAACAGCCAGGAACTCCTGCTATCTTGGGTTCTGTTTTTCATCAAACAAGGCAGTAAAAGATGGTGCAAGGTGTTGAAAGATGGTAAGCTGTGCGGAGGGACGGCAAAGAGCAGGGAACATGGATTGGGGATGCTGACAATGATTGCGGGATGGGTATGCAAAGTGGAAGGATGCTGCACCCATTGGGAAGTGGCTGGTGAAGGGAACAGGATGAAGGCTCTTGGCCAATATATACAGTTACTGAGGAGGCATGTCAAAGGAGACTGTTTTGCGGACTATTCTAAGGACTTGGGTTTCTACTTTGAAAATTAAGCTATTAGAGGGGTTTGAGAAATTCTTCTATTTTGACAAGATCATGTGCAGACTGGAGAGTATGTATCATACAGAAGAGGGTAGATGGAAGCCAATCAGGAAGCAACTGTTAGACCAGAGATGGCCTAACTGCACCAGGGTGATGGTCCAGGAAGCAGTAGACGTGATCACATCCCAGGTATAAAATAGAGGCCAGAGGATGTGCTGAGAATATAGTGCCAGTAGGGATGAGAAGGAGAGGTGATAAGAGTGGCTACACTATTTTCAGGGTGGAACTGTCATCACTGGGACTTGGGATCCATTGATTGGAGCATGGGAGATTAGAGAGGGCTACGAGGAGGGACGGTCATCAGAAGGGCGCCTGTGAGCAGACACAGACCTAGCTTAGATGGGTTACATTCCCAGCACTGGGGAAAGAACACATTTCAGTGAAAGGACCCTAATTTATAGTTTATAATAACTTCTCAAATATCTGTCACGTTGATACTGGATAATTGGAGGCACCATCAACTAGCCAATAATGTAATTGTGGCCCTCATCCTTTCTTGACCAATTGCAGAGTCAGGTTACAGACAGTGAGCAGTGAGAGACATGGGAAGTTAGGATTGGACTCCGCAATGGAGGGCAAATATCTGGGATGTCGGGAGGAAGCAGTGGGGGCTCAGTAATTCTTATGCCAGAAAAGGTAGCAAATAAAGTAACCTTCGACATGTAATTCACACACACAGTAAATCCATCCTTTGACGTGCTAAGATGAGTTTTCATAAATTCCTGTGTTTGTCACTTGTCAGAACAATGCTATCATTCCCAGAGTTTCCAGTCCCTTTCTAGTTTTTAATTCCTTGATCTTGTATTGTAATTGATTGTAGGAGTTTTTAAAATAAATTGAGCCTCAAACCCAGGGCCCTGTACATGGTGAAGTAAGTCTTTGTTATCTGTATCTCTTTCACATACCTTCTACTTTGAAAAGCCTTGGCCTGCTTGTAACAGCATTGTTCTCTGATGTAAATGTTTATTTTCCTCTATCAAGGTTATGAAGATATGTGTTTTCTTGAAAGTTTATTCAGCAGTTGGTGGATGTGACTTAATGGCAGCTGACCAGCATGCAGGAGGTCCTACGTTCCGTTTCTGGTGGGGAGAAAAGGAAAAGTTTATTCATGATCTATTGCATATGCTCTGTTGATTTGGCGCCACTTACTGGAAAGTGGTCTTTGACCCCTGAATGTTTTTCTTACTGTATGTGTGAGTTTCTCAATTTTCTATTCTCTTTTCTTAGTCTATTTGTCCATGCATCAACCACATATTTTTATGACTGTACCTTATAGTTAAAGTCCTCATATTTGCTAATAATTGTTTTTAAGATTGCCATGATGATTCTGAATTCTTTTCATGTACTTGTAAATGTTAGAATGAGTTTGTGGATTCATGGGAAAAGCCAGCTATGGTTCTGATATGTGTTACATGGCATGTGCTACATGATATATGTTAATGTAGGTTAATGTTAGGGAACTCCATTACCTTTATACACTGAATGAAGATGGCACGTCCTCTGTTGCAGTCTTCAGTTATTCTGAACAGTGTTTCTCTATAGAGATGCTGTACATGTCTTCTTAGGTTAAATGCTATCAGGTGATAATTTCATTTTCTGTAGTCATAAGTTTCTTTCCTGGCCAGAAATTCTTAAATACCTGGCAGTTGTTTCTCAGGTAATTCTCTCAGAGGCTTAATTTTATAGTGACTGCTGGACCAGTGGTTCAGGCTTATTATTAACTAGCTCTTACATTTAGATTAACCCATAACTCTTATCTCTGTTTACTCACATGGCTTGGTATCACTCAGTGCAGCATTCTCATCTTGCTTCCTCTGCATCTGGCTGGCATCTGCTGCTGTGCCTAACCTTTGGGATTGAAATAAATATATATAACAGTCACTATGTTAGCCATTGTAAAGTACACACAACTCATTTATGTTTACCATTATGTCACTTCAAAAATAAAGCCAAATCCACAGAATTTCATACCTGAAGCTGGAGAGCTGGTTAAAAGCACAAGCTGTTTTTTGTGGAAGACCTGGGTTCGGTTTCCACACCCATGTGGCAGCCCTCAGCATCTTTAACTCTATTCTGGTCTCCTTGGGCACTGTGCAAGCATGTGGTGCATATATATACATATAGGCAAAAAAAAAAAAAAACCATGTCTGCTGCACTAACTGTCAATTCTCCTTCTCTTCCTTGGGCAACAACTGATCTGTCCCCTGTGTTTGTATTTGCCCGTCCTAGAGTCATGTGCTAGCCTCTTGTGTGATCTCTTGCACTTGGTGTCTGTCTTGTTACTCCACTGTGATAACTTTCCATGTTTATCCATTCACTTGAGGGTTCTTCTGGGGGATGTCTTAGTGAATGATTTATCTGCAAGTTTTGTGTGAATGTGTGTTTTCAGCTCTAGCATATGTACAAGAGTTGAAATTGATAGATCCAGTGCTGTCTTGGTGTTAAGCTTGTTGAGGTGACATTTGTCATGGTGCCTGCACCTTGTTTGTGTCCCCAACAACATATGTGAGAGTTTCTCTCTAACATTTGCTGTTTCCTCCAGATTTTGCTTTGGTATTGTTAAGCGGTCCTGATGGTATTGGATGTTTACTCCTGTTTTTGATGATGCTCTGTGATTTTTAATGGAATATCAGGTTTGTGGCTGAATAGTTACAGCAGTGACTTCCATGTTATTTTCTTCAAAAAGGAGTCCTTTGCCTTCACTGTTGAAATCCCAGGGAGAACCTTAAGTTTAGTGAGGCTTAGGTTAAGGTTTCCTTGTTAGGGCCAGTGTTTGCCTTTGACCTTAGTCTAAGAAGAGCCTGGTAGTCCTCTTCAGTCGACTAACTAGGAAAGCCCCTCTGACCTGGCGGCCCCTCTCCAGCAGTCCATCTCCCTGCACCCCCCTCGGGTGGCTCTTCTCTTGATGGTTCATACTTCAGTTTTCTTTTTCTTGCTTGTCTAAGATCCCACAGAACTGTTGCTTTCTACTGGGCGCATCTGTGCCCAGCACAGCAGGAGGAATGGGCCCAGGGCGTGTGCGGCCTCCCGGGTGACCCTCTCTCTGGAGGGATAGTCCTTCATTTCTCCTCCAAAGTTGGAGGTGATGTATATAATTAAAACCAAGATGTGTGACTTTTTTTTTAATCAGAACTAAATTTATAAGTGTGTAAAGATACAAAGACCTGAAGATGAGATTTTAAAATTTTTACTAAAAATTTGTATGTGTGTATGTGTTTCAAATGGTGCTATTATAAATAACCAATATTGCTGGGTGTGGTGGTGCATGCGTTTAATCCTAGCACTCAGAGAGGTAGAGGCAGGTGGATGTTTGTGAGCTTGAGGCCAGCCTGGTCTACAGTAACAATGAGGATTCACAATGCCTGCCAAGTGCTGCTGTGTTCAGATCTAGAAAGCTACATAGTGACTAAGGAGAGGTGACAGCTATGAGTTGTAAGGTCTGGACGGAAGGATGAAGGCAGGAGGAGGAGATGTGTGGAGTCCAGTGAGTGTGTATGTGCACATCTTCCTAACCTACAGACTGAACAGGAGGGTTTAGAGAGAAACTAGCCAACTATTTGCACTTTCCGCCCTCCAAAAGCAGGACAGGTGTTGAAGACCATTTTGTATGTCTATGTGTGTGTTTCCTTTTGTGAACCCTTTTGTGAACTCTCAGATTTAGTGAGTAGTAACATCCCCAACAGTGACAGACACAGCTGAGGCTGAGCTCTGCAGCAGTCTTCCAGTGTGCTCTTGGAGACCGTCGTGCTCCTTTTGTGTACTGTGCTGTTGTTATCTCCTTGGCAGGTGGAAGTCTGCCATTAGTGAATATCCAAATATGTGCATAATGAAAGGACACTTAGTTTTTTAAATGTAACTTAAATAACACACATTAGAGAGCATCAGTAAATGAATGAAAACTTTGTATAGCCTATTAGAAAATACTATCTCACTGTAAGATTTTATAAATCACAGCACACTTTAACTATATGTAGTCCACTTTCCAAGACACTTGACGTTCTAGGAGGGATATTAAATATGTTATTAATACGTCCATTGTTAAGATGCATTAAAAGGCACTGAACTGCATTTATTGTTTTGTTTATATCCAGTTTAATAATATAGACAGCAGCCATTTAAATCTTTCATGCACTGGTCTATCTCTCTTGTCTCACTGAGCTGTCTTCCTCCAGCCGCCCACACAGAATATGCCTATGGGTCCTGGAGGGATGAGCCAGAGCGGCCCTCCGCCTCCTCCCCGCTCTCACAACATGCCTTCAGATGGAATGGTGGGTGGGGGCCCTCCTGCCCCACACATGCAGAACCAGATGAACGGCCAGATGCCTGGTAAGTTTTCTCCTCTAAGACATTAACACCAGAGTTGCTTAGCAACTGAAACGACATGGGGGCTCAGGGGATACTAGATTGTTGATGACAGAACTGCTTTGAATGCCCCCGAGTCCAAGCTCTCCTCCAGTCTGTTAGCTACAGAGCTACGTGACCTGTATTCAGTGTTTATCAGGCTGCCCTTGGGCTTTGATGTAGCTGACACACAGCATTCCTCTGATGAACAGAACTGGCTAAATTTAGTCTGTCTGAAACTATGCAATACAGTTGGCTTTAGGAGCTTTTGAGGGAGAAAGGGATCGAGCCATGTTTTAAGAATTAAAACCTTTTCACGAAAAAGAACCATGACATTTATTTACCTACAAATGTATTGATCTCAGGAATAGGAACACTGCAAAAGATCACCTGGGGACAGGAAGAGAATTGTCCCTAAAGTGCTGGTGTATTTAGTATTTCTTTGAAGATATTTCTGAAGCCAAATTTAGATTCTTACTAGTACATAGGCTTATAGAGTTTCATTAATATGGAAGTTGATTTAGAAGCAGTATTAAAAGTTGGAAAAATAATATAAGCTTTCTTACATGGGGAGCCATTCCCTTATTCATTTTAACTTTAGAATCAGTATAATAGTAACCTTTAAAAACTATTTGGGTGTTTATTTATTTTACCTTTTGCCAAAAAAAGTATTCTTAAACTATTTTGTTCTGGTAAAGCATGCTCTATCTTCAATATGAGAAGATTTTTACTTTTTGCAGACTGAGGCTATTTTCACTGGAAGCCAGAGGAAAGCGCCCAGTCAGCTGCAGTAGAGTAGACTGTGCAAGCCGGGCCGGGCTGTCTTTATGAACCTGCGTATTGACATGCACAGCATAGGCTCTTACTTGGCTGGTTGTATTGTTGGTTGTGTTGCGGCCTGCGGATGATGGATTTAGGAAAAGAAACAAAGAGGAGAGCACTGAGTAGAAGACACAGGGTAGTCTACTTTACAAGATTGGTGTGCCATGGATAATGCAGGAGGTAATGGTGTATCTCTGGTTCTCTTCTGTTCTTGCTAAGGCTTGCAGCATTGATGGCTCTCACACAGCTTGGAGGTAGGAAAATGTCATTTAGTTTGCAGTTAGGCTGTAGTTGAGAGAAAGCTGCTTGCCAAGCCAGTGTGTGACTTTCAGGACACACAGCTTCAGAACTGCCCCACAGTCCTAGTGCAGGTTAGCCAGCTGGGAGCTCTGAGTTTGTGTGGTAGAACTTTTGATTAGATTTGTATCTAACTGAAGGTTACACTGAGGCCTAAGACCAAGGAAACAGCCTAGAAGCATACAATTATTGTTAACCTGACATTTTGGTTTATTTATAATAGAGATATGTTTTTTCTGTTAAAGCTTTTAAAATGCTCATTATTATGTGTATGGATGTGTATAGAGTCAGAGGAATATTGAGGAACTGGCTCTCCGCCTTGCTGAGGCCTGGTCGTGTTTCTGCTGCTGCTCTGTGTACTCAGTACCTTGCCTGCCTTTCTTCATGTCACTGGAGGAGTGCTGGGATTTCCACTGTGTACCCCGGGTCTGCCCTTTGTATGTAGATTTCAAGTGTGGAACTCAGATCAACAGGCTTGCACAACATTTACTTTTACCTGCCAAGACACACCCATACATGACCTTTTCTTTTTCCTTCCCTTTTTTCTTTTTTCTTTTCCTTCTTCCTTTCCTCCCACTTTCTTTTTTCCTTTCATTTTTTCACCCTTTATATAAATCTTCCGTTCAGTGTACAGACAGCTGTCTCATTCTCTTCAGTGTCCATGTCACATCTTTAAAAACATTTTTTTAAGTATATAGATATAAAAACTATATAGATATATAAAAGGTAGTGTATAGTTTTACCTGCATTGTATGTCTATAGCACATGTATTTGTGGTACACGAGGAAGCTAGTAGAGGGCGTAGGATTCCCTGGAACTATACTTAGAGATAGTTGTAGGGTGTGTTGTGTGTTGGGAATCAAACCCAGTGATCTGCCAGAGCAGCCAGTGCATTTAATCACTGAGACATCTCTCCAGCTTCACCCTCCTTACAGTTAAATCTAATCTGATTGCTGTTATCCAGTAATGGAAACAAAGTTTTGATTGTTTTGATAAATTATTAAATTACAAGTACATTTTATGATGGGTATAAATGACATAAATATATCCTTGTGCATAGTGAACTTGAAACTAGTATGTGCTACAGAATATCCTTTGTCATAAAACCAGCACATTTCAAAATTTGCTAGTCATTGCAAATTACTCTATATAAAAACAGTACTTATCTTAGATTGCATTTCTTCGGCAGTGTTTGAAAGTGTTTCTCAGTAATGTGCTAGACTAGCTTGAAGCTCAGGATCAGCTTAGGCTGGGCTAAGCTAGCTGGCCAGCAGGCCCGGGGATTGCAGGCATGCCGTCTCTTTGTTTCCATGTGCTCTGGGGACCCAAACCCAGGTCCTCACGCCTGCATGTAAGCAGTTACCAACTAGCCGGGTCTCCATCCTCCATTTTAGTTTTTTTTTAATGTTCAAATTTATTTTTATCTAGCTAAGTCTATCCATTTATTATGGCTCTGAGTTTTGAAACTTACTTAAGACCTTCCCCTTCCAAGATTATTTTCAAAGTTCTGATGTTTGGAATTATCTTTTATGATTTGTTTTTCATTAATATTTATTTTTTACACACATGAAATTAGTTTTAGTGAAAGGAATGGAGTATGATCCAACTGGTTGTTTCCCCAGTTGCCCACTACCTGTTTGCTGCTTCATCTCTGTGGCTGATGGAAGTAAATGTTGCCATTGTTGTTCGTCATTTGCTACATTATGTATTGCGGAACTCTACTGTTGTGCTCCATACTCTGTTGTCTGCTTGTGTCTGCTAGTACCACACTTAATGACTCCTTGAGTTACACTGTCCTAGTAAGCTGGGATTCCTTCCTTTCTTCTCTCAGATAATTTCTGGTTTTTCAACATCAATTTCCTCATCTCTAACATGGGAAGATATCAGCATGTACCTTGTTAGAGTTACCTATATTAAACTGTTCACTTATTTCAAGTTGTTGCTTAGGCTGTTACTACACTAATGAAAAAGACTTGTACCATGCATCTCTAACTCATTTTCTGTTCTGATCATTTTTCCTCAAAGGGCCTAACCATATGCCAATGCAAGGACCTGGGCCCAGTCAGCTCAACATGACAAACAGTTCCATGAATATGCCTTCAAGTAGCCATGGCTCCATGGGAGGTTACAACCATTCTGTGCCATCATCCCAGAGCATGCCTGTGCAGAACCAGATGACAATGAGTCAAGGGCAACCAATGGGAAACTATGGTCCCAGACCAAACATGAATATGCAGCCAAATCAAGGTAACTATGCCTATCACTCTTTCCCAGCTCTGATTCCCTCACGCCTCCTCCCAATTCATGATCTCTTCCTTAATTATTATTGTTGTTTGCGCACACGCACGTATGTACACACATGTGTATACAACTTGAGTCCATTTAGCATTGCTTGTGTCTATGGCTAGCCATTTGGGTTTGGATAGCCTGTTTGGGAGCTTGTGCCTGGGGTAGTCTGTCTCCCTGTCTTGGTAGCCATTGAGAACTTGTAGCTCTTCATCTAGGGCAGGACCTTTTTGCAATGCCTTCTGTGCATATTGGCACTTCAAGTGATTGGCCATGCCAGTCTTGTATTAATGAGATTTCCTGGGTAGATTTTCCCATTACATCTAGCAGACACTGTCTAGCACCAACTATCCTGAGTCTCTGGCTGGCTCTAACAGGCATTCTGTTGAAAAGGTGGTGCTTTTAAAGTCAAATTCCCACTGTATAGGCAAAGCTGGCCTGAACTTGCAGAAGTTCTGCGTCATCCTCTCTATTGCTGGGATTATAAACATAAGCCCCAGTACTGAACTTTTGTATTTCTTAAGTGGAATGCTGTAGTCATGTGGGTTTGTTTGGGGATTGTCTGGCTTATGTGTAGAGTCACAGTTGTACTCAGGAGAAAACAGCATTGTGTTGAGACCACCTTGAATGTTTTTGTTAGTGTTTAGAAGTTAAATTGCTCAATTTACCTTTTCAAGATCGTTTGCCTTTTGCACATTTTATTTGGAATTCTACGTCAACTTGTTTCATAATGTTGGTCATCAGATAAGGCAGCATTTGTTTCATTTTGGAACACTGGACAGTTTCTTCAGAAGCACACTATGGTAAAACATCACCATTCTGGTCCTTTTTACTTGCTGGGGGCACTTCTGATGGCTTTCCTGTGTTTGAGGCAAGGAAGGCTCTTCTGAAGGTGGAGGTGCCTCTGCACTAGCTGCTGGAGTGAACTACAGTTTATTGCCCGTCTCAGTGAAGGTGTTAGCATGTTTTTCTTTGACGTATCCTGTAAAGAATAACGAAAAACCAGTAAGTGGGGCTCTCTTCTGCTAATTGCTGTGTTAAAGCATTTGGCACATCACCTCTTTAAAGATATTTTATGTACAAAATATAGTGAGCCTTAATTATAGAAAAAAAATAGGTCATTCAGAGATACTCAGATAAAGGAAAAATTGGTTGTGTTAAAATTATTTATGATGAAATACAGTTTCAAAATACTATTGCAGTCTGGGATTTTTATAATTTTGATCAGATTGCTCAAGTTAGTTATCTGGGATCTATTGGATGAAAAGCTGATCTGGCAAATAAAAGTTTCATTACAGAGGGTTTTTTTTTTTTAATTACAAAACAATTCTTTTCAGAAAATTTAGTTTTATAAAAATAAGCTACATATTTTACATTTTTTTTCTGTTTAGACATAAAAACATAGCAGAGGTTAG
Source organism: Sigmodon hispidus (assembly GCA_004025045.1). NCBI lineage: Eukaryota > Metazoa > Chordata > Mammalia > Rodentia > Cricetidae > Sigmodon > Sigmodon hispidus. The sequence continues at coordinate 123,862 of PVIH01002058.1, forward strand.
AACATACTACTTTGCAAATAATCCTTCTTTACAAAATTTGAAAAATTCTAAAAATGAAAAGGAACTTTTTACATTTTTACCTCTTAAACATTTCACACAGGACCCAAAGTCCTTGGTCCAGTCCTTGATATTGTTTCACTTCTAAGTTTTAAATTTAATAAGGGTTGCTTTTTATGTTTTGGTTTTGTTTTGCATTAAAAAATGGCAAAAATCCTTGGACAAGCCCTGTAGCTTCACACATTAATCTTTGTATCAAGAATCACTAGAAAAATGTTTAAAAGTACTAGCTGCTGTTTTCCACTGGGGAGAAGGTTGCTTTGTTAAGATTTATTTTATATGTGTGTTTGTCTGCACAAGTGCCTGTGCACCATGATGTGTGTGTTGTTGCCTCTGGAGGTCAGAGGAGGCCATCTCCTCTGGGGCTGGAGTCAGTGGAAGGTTGTGATTCACCATGTGGGTGCTGGGAACCATACCCAGGTCCTCTGCAGGAACAAGTGCTCTAACCACCGAGCCTGGGTTTCTTTGTGTACCCCAGGCTGGCCTTACACTTAGACTCCTCTTCCCTAAGCCTTCTAAATTCTGGGCTGACAGTCTTGTGCTACCATTTTATAATGGTTTGAGTCATGGAAGCTAAATATTGGTGAAATTTTAAGATTTAGCTTATGTTTAGCTACAGTGTAGCGCATTGTAGAATGAGTGCTTTGTACATGCAACACCCTGGGTTTGAGACTAAGAAAGGAATGAAAGTTTTGTTAAGTAACTGAGCACAATAGAAAAAAATTAACAACTCATAGTTGTGTTTCAAGAAAAAAAAAGGTTTAATTGAATGGTAGTTAACTTGTATCATTTATTAATATATTTAATTAATGCTTAATGATATTTTTACCAACTGTCTGACTAGTTTTCTCTTTAGATTTTCTTGCTGGGGTTATACTCATAGATGCATACAAACTGAACAAGTATTTTGCCACCAAGTCACCTCACCCTGTCCTTGGCCACCCAACAGTAGTTTCTAAATGAGGACTCACAGGATAGTCTCAGTGTATTCATTATATCCCTAGCTTTCTTTGTGAGTTTCTATAAGAATTCTGTTTCACCTTCCCACAGCTCTGCCTTGAATGAGAAATTAATAGGAAAAAATAAACTTCCAAATTTCTTAAATTGTAATCTTTCTAGCCCATATTAAATAAATCTAATGTATAGTAGATTCTGTATTCATCTTTATCTTTTAGATTGCTGAAGATGTAGAGAAATAGTTATACCACTGGCATGGATGGACTTAGGTCTCATATGATATAGTAAGGCAGAGTGGCAGAATTCCTTTGGACTATATTTGTGGTTATTGAAGTGAGTATTAACAGCAATTGGCTTTAGAAATTTTAAAAAGAGCCTGTATGTGATGGTCTTGTAATTGGTGTCTACTTTTACTTCATTCTGGGTTCTGCTAAGGCCCAGGTGGTAACTTTTTTTCTCTTGTGGGGACACTTTTGAAAATCAGGCCTCCCCTTTCTCTGCTCCTAGAAATTGTTTTTGATGTATCCAAGACTTAAGTTTCCCAATAAAGGAAAAAAATCTCTTTTAAAAAAAAGATATTGAGAAAAAGTGTTTTTTTTTTTTTTTTTTTTTTTTTTTTTTTTTTTTTTTTAACTGAGCAACTAAACTATAGCCATAGCAGAATAGTCTCCTCTGTCCTGTCTTTGAGTAATTTTAGTGTTAATTTATTTCTTAAGCTTTTGGCATACTGTGGTCAGAGTATAGCGGACAGACAGCTCAGTGCTTATGCTTCCCTGTCTTAATTCACTCTTGTCTGTTGAGGGGCTTCAGTGATCACGAGGAGCCTTTCCTGTGAGGGCGGTGCGCATGTGCAGGGCATGCGCCGATCATGTGCAGGGCAACTGGGAAAGTGAAGGAAGCAGGGGACATGTAGAACACAGGTTCCCAGCCTGATCCTTAGTGCAGTGCACAGTGCTTGAGGTCATGCAGTCAGTTTCTTTGATGACTAAGAATCGGAACTAAAATTCATGTCCTAATCCGGGAAGATGTCTGATAAAGCAGCAAGTAAGCCACATTAGAACAGAAAAGCCTGGAAACGGCCCACATTTGCTAGGAACACTGTATTTTTATTCACAAATGTTAATTGTAGCTTCCCTTATTTAATGTAATTTTATTAATTAAATGGCAAGTATAAAGAGTTTCACAAATTGTCTCATGTTAAGAATGTGCTTTCTCCTCAAGCTTTGTACATAATTCTTTGGACTTAGATTTGGATAAGTCTTGACACTGGGGCTTTCTTTGATAAGATTTTTTAACTTTAAGTGAAGTGGCCCAGTGGGATGGTTTGCTGGGTAGAAATGTTTGTTCCACACATCTGAGTTTATTCCTCTTTGTGGTGGAAGGGGAGGCCTGACTTTCCAAAGTGTCCTCAGAGGGCTGGAGAGATGCCCCAGCAGTAAAGAACACTCGCACTGGCTGCACTTGCATACCTGAGTTCAGCTCTCAGCACCCACATGATGGTTCATAGCCATCCATAACTCCCGTTCCAGGGAGTCCGATGCATATATACAGAAACAAAACAAACTTAAAAATAATTGTCTTTGGGCTGCCCCCCACCCCACGCACCATTTCTGCTGCTACTAATGATGGTGATAAAAGATTAAGTGATTCCTGAAAAAGTTCTGATTCAGTAAGCATTTGCATAATTTGTATGAAACCATTTGGTCAGATTTTTCAAACTATTTTTTTTTAGATGATAGATGAACATAGAAAACAGACATTCTCTCCCTCCCCCCCCCCAGCTGTCTTATTGCAGCCACATCCTCTTAATTTATTTCTGGTCGCTAAGATTCTCCTCACTTCTGAGTGGAGAGCAAATCTGAGTGTTTTCCAACCCTTTTAGGTTTCATAACTTTTGGAAGAACTTGTGAAATGCAGCTGCATTCTGCTACTGTGAAATGCAGCCACCCTGCATGCTACCGATTCACATGAAGAAGTGGAAGAAGTGTGCATAGGCGGCATCCACTGGGGATGATGCTTCTGTTGTCTTCTCTCTGAGCATCAGAAGGCATCACTCACCTGGCATGGATAATGAGAAAATGCATACATAGTTTACAGGGCTCCCTTAGCTAGATTTGATTGATAGATTGCCCACATGTTGAATCTGTGTCTCTAGTTGTGACTTCTGCTCCATGACTCCAAACTCAAACCAAGTTTAGGAACTGTAGGACTTCTAATAGAGAAATTGAAATGATGGTAGTATGTGGGATTGTAGGAAATTGTTTCCAGTACTGGCCTCACTGCTATTGGGACTGATCCCAAGTCATGATTCATTCACTAGATCTGAGAATTGCAAATTAGCAAATGAGAGTTAGTTGAAGTATTCCATGGGAATGTCTTGTTAGGTAAAGTGTTTTGAGGACTGAGTCATGGGATCTTTGTTCTTCCTCATCATCAAGACTGGTAAGTCTTAAGAATGTTGCTGAAATAAAGAGTTTGAGGGGTGTTGCAGCCTTTTAGTTGTAGTTCAGACCAGATATTTAACTATGATATACCATTTTGTAGTTATGAAGGTTAACCTATGTTTAATATGAAGACTCTGGAAGATAATGAAGCAGAGAACACAAGCTGGGAATCACACTCACCTCTTTTTTGCTCCAAGTCCCCTCCTTGCTTTGTAACCCAGACTGTAGCTCCCACTCTCAGTTATCTGGAGAGGACCTGTAGTTTTCCATCCTGCTGCCTGCACTGTGAGTGCAGGGATGAAGGGTGTGCATCATTCTGCTTGGTTTATGGAATGCTGGGGATCCAGTCAGGTGCTTTGTGTGTGCTTAGCAAGCACTGTACCAGCTGAGCTATATTTCTAATCTCAAGTTAGGTATTCTGATACCTAGTGATAGCCCATCCCGTGGCTATCTACTTAGGTAGGCAGAGTTTTCTCACACATGTTGAGAGGTTTTGGAATTCAGTTCAGTCACCAACAGGTGGTGTTTCCCAGTGTCTGTCTTTGTGAGTCAGTGCATAGTCTAGTTCCCACTGTGATGTTTGAGTGGTCACTGAGATTAAACCCTAGCTTTGCTGTTGCTAGATATATTAATCACAACATAGCCTTTTTCTGTTTTCAGTTCCCATAAGTAAAATCCATAATCTAGTTATTGGAGTAGTTTGTGAAGATGCTTGTGACGCCAGTGAGAAGACCAGAATTTCTTACCTCACTGCTATTGACAATTTGAGAGTATGGCTAATTTCTTGGTATGGGGGCTGTTCAATGTACTAAGGAATTATTTAGCTGTGTACCTGTCCTTTACTCATAGGCAGCAGTAGTACCTCTTACTCCCTTTGGGACAACCAGAAATGTCTTTACATTTGCTGAATGTTCCCTAGAAGACAAGAGTCTTTAGAGCTGAGAATTACAGCTTTCAAGAAATAGCTAATATAAATAACTACTTAGATAGTGTCTGAAAATGTAAGTGGGTATGTATGTGTGTGTATGAAGAATGTTTTTAAAATAACACCATTTAAGATTCTTTACTAATTAATGAATTTTTAACATCTGTACATTCTTTTTGGTCTAAGTGTAAGTCCCTGAGATGGTGACAATACCCGTTACATCTGTCAGCCTGGCTCCTAGCCTTGGTGAGTCTGGTACATAATAAGCACTCAAATTTATTTCTTCACAAAATTTTCATTGGAGTTAAGGATTCCAGTAATATAAAATGTAACAATTTTGGACTTTCCCATGTGTTTAATGTAGAATTGCTATCATAGATGCTGTAATAAATTGTAAAGTTCAAAATGAATGGAAAATCTAGGTTAATAAGGTATTGTACATCTTTATGTATTATATTTTATAGTATATCTAATGTCAAAATAACTTATGTAAAAGCAAAGAGTATCTGTGAAGTGAGAAATAATGTATACTGCTGTAGAAAATGATTATCTGTAATAGATTCTTAGAATTGGTAGCCTTTGTCTCCATCAGAATGTCCAGGAAAACAATATACTTTCTAAATAATCAGAACTGAACTTCCCAAAGCTTTCATGGAGGGTGGTGTAGAGTGCCTGGTCTGAGCCATACCACCCTGGTTTTAAATTGATCCTGAGTGATGTCAAAGTCCCAGGAGGGAAGTGACAGAGGAAGGCAGGTAGGTGGTTGTTGAGCTCTTTTGGATTGGAGCTACTGACAGTCCCAAGAGACAGGGCCCAGATGGCATGGTCTTGCCAGGCTGTGGCTTATGCTGGAATTACCTTTCTCCTGCACGAGCTTTCAACAGAGACTGAGGATTTTGTTGTACTGGGTGTTTGTGGCCTCCTTCTCTCCCCAGCTATTACCTTTTCATTTTGGCTCCAATATACAGATACGGTTTAACTATAATTGTTACTTCTAAGCTAAGAAGTTTTTTTAAGGCCAAAACTAAGGTAAGGAAACTTTCATTTCTGAAAAATGAAATTCTACAAAGGCCCTATTATGAGTAATAGCATTATCATATCTTATCATATAGGAAATATACTTGAAAGTTTTAAGTTCATGAGGGTCATCCGGAATGCATGTGAAGGCTTGAGTGTGCCTGGCGTTTGCTTCCACAGCTTCTGACTTCCTTCTCATTGTGAGGAATTCATTTTCATGCTGAAGGGCCCCAGAGTAAGCTTTGGAAAGCTTATATTTACATAGCAAAAATTGGAGAGAAAAGAATTTGAAACAAAGCAGAACAGACAAAGGTAGTTAGGAAGAAAATGTTGTGGTTACATCGTCAAAGAGGTAAAGTGTCTGGCTTACATCGTCCCTGGAAAGTCGCAGGAGTGGCCTTGCTTTGTTTTTGATGTTTGTTTATATTATTAATGAGCCCTTGGCTCACCCGTGCCACGTTCACCTGCAGAGCTTTGTGTTCTCTGGTCTCTGTCTTTTGTACTTACTTAGATTACCCTTAAGTGAGTAAAAGGAGGGAGGGATGCAAGTGGGACTCCCCCAGACTTGAGGTGGACCTGCAGAACTTTGTGTTCTCTGGTCTCTGTCCTTTGTACTTACTTAGATTATCCTTAAGTGAGTAAAAGGAGGGTGGGATGCAAGGGGGACTCACCCAGACTTGAGGTGGCTGAGAACATGCAGTGCGGTAGGTGTGCTCTGCCCTGCAGGCTAGCTCCGGCGTGTGTGGGCAGACCTTCACTGTGTGCTGCATCGGCGGTACTTCTGCCTCCTGGATTCTCACTCTCAGCTTGTGTGGCTCTGTTTTATGAGCCTGTGCTTTATTACATTCCCTTCCTGGTAGTTTTTAGGGTGGAGAGACAAGGGGTAGGATGAGGGAGTTTGGTTGTTTATTAAGAAGCACTGAAGTTCTGGAGGTTGGAGAGATGGTTCAGCCATTCTTGGAAAGGACTCTGGTTCATTTCCCAACACCCACATGACAGCCAACAACTGCCTGTAACTCCAGTTCTAAGGGATCCAATGCCCTCTTCTGCCTCTCTGGACATGCATAGTACACAGAGACACATGCGGACATAACACCCCTGCATGCAATTTTTTTTTTTTTTAAAAGAAGCATTGTAGTTTTTTGATTTTAAGTTTATAAAGCTTGTAAAAGATTTGGAAAAGGGAAAGTTTGTTTGTTTGTTTTTAATTTTTGTCCTCAAATTGAGGTTTATAAAATTCAACTCATCTGCTTGTAAAGTACTTTTATAGGTTTCTACAAACCATTATTGAATAAATGCCTTTTAAAAAGAGTGAAAAAGTGGAGTCAGAGAGATGGCTCAGTGGTTGAGAATGCTTGCTGCTCTTACAGAGGCTCTGATTTTAGTTTTCAGCATTTATACTGGACAGCTGCAGCCACCTGTAACTCCCGCTTTCTGGGATCTGATGCCCTCTCCTAGCCTCACTGGGCTCCTGCATGCATATGATGTACATAAGTTATGCAGGCTCACATACATACTTACACACACAAATAAGTCCTCCTCTCTGAAAAAAGAATGAAATGGAAATCCACAAGTTTGGTTTCTTTTGTTGGTTTGATTTAATGGGGAACACATGTAGAGTTTACTTTTTCATAGCTTTTCTAATACTTTAATAAGGATATTCTTGTCTAGAGAGATGATATAAATAATATGGTATATAAAATGCCTGTGTTCAGGAACAGGTTAGTTACTGTCTTCATTTTGACTTTTAAAGAATGACTTCTTCAGGTGGACCTGAGACTATTGTTTTCCTTACTTGCACATGAATTTGGGCATGTGAGCTTTATGCAAAACTCTCTTATACTTGAAGTCAGTCTTCTTTGCATATTTTATGTATTAGATTTTGAGAAATTCTTGAATCTATCTTAGGATGTTGAAGTACACCAGAATACTGTGTGTTAATTTTTTATGTGTCCTCAGGTCCCATGATGCATCAGCAACCTCCTTCTCAGCAGTACAACATGCCACCTGGAGGTGGGCAGCACTACCAAGGACAGCAGCCTCCTATGGGCATGATGGGTCAAGTTAACCAAGGCAATCACATGATGGGCCAGAGACAGATGCCTCCATATAGACCACCGCAGCAGGGTGAGAATCATTTGGAATGATTTTTGCTTAATATAAACAAAAGCAATTTAAAGGCTTTAAATTTTAATGAACATGAACTCTTTATCTAGGTAAATCCAGGGCTTTTTTTTTTTTTTTTTGATTCTCCTGCTATCCCCTGAGGTAGCAGGGTTTAAGGGAACAGAAGGTCATGAGGCATATAGGAGCTTTTGGACAGGCACAGAGCTTCCTTTAGTCTGGAATTTTCTAGGAAAATACTATATCATAAAATTTTTTTATCAACACTTACTTTTTACAGCATAAAATGTCTTTTTAAAAAAGAAGCTACTTAATATCTGACCAAAAATAAAGTCAGTTTTACTTCAAAGTGCTCTAATTCTAAAGTACAAAGGAATGAGTTTCCTACCAGCTTCAGCCCTTTCTGAAGAAGTCATTTGTCTGAGGTGGTATTGTTTGATATTATTTGTATGGCCTTATATTTACTTTATAAATGTGCCTGTGGACCTGCTGTGTGCATATGTAAGTGTGTGTGGAAATAATGAAAAGCGTCAGGAGGGCCAGAGCATTGGAGGGGAGTCTGCAGCTGAGTAGTCTCTTTTAGCGTGAGATTAGGGAGAACGAACGAACGCCTGTGATGACATAGAGCTCAAATGATTTACATCTTGACTGGTTGTGGTTTTTCAGGCCCACCACAGCAGTTCTCAGGCCAGGAAGACTATTATGGGGACCAATACAGTCATGGTGGACAAGGTCCTCCAGAAGGCATGAACCAGCAGTATTACCCTGATGGTAATCTCTCCTAATGCTAACCTTCCCATTTTCTATCCCTGCCTAGTGTTGATATAGACAGCGTTTCATAGCTTTTTAATGAGGGGTGAAGAAACTACCTTTTGTTTCTTCATTTAGAGACATTTGGGTATTCTACAGTACCAACAGTAAGCACATTTGTTTGTAATTAATTCAAGGTCTATTTGTATAGTTAATGCTAGTACCATGGGGAGTTGCATTTCGTCACTAGACTCTTTTCTTCCACAAAAAGAGGGTTCTTTTATATTTAGAATTGTTCATTTGAAACTGAAACAAATGTTACTGATTTCTTTCTTCTTTTTTTGTAATATCTTTATAGAGATTTAATTCACATGCTATAGAGTTTTACCCATTGGTTTAAAGAATATGGCTCTGTAGAACTATAAAGAATATATTTCTGAGTATTTTTCATTTCATTTAATGTTACATTCTAGTGAAAGAACTGTAGCTTATGTGCTTGCTTTGGATTTGCCCACATCACAGCAGTAGACAGGCACACTGACTAGCAGTGAATAAAGAAGACATTTGGATATTTAGGTTAGTGGCTTCCCCCAGCCCCCTTTAAAAAGGAAGTAAATCAATCATGCAACATTGACTCTACTGAGGAAGTGCTACATGCAAAGAAAGTACATACAATGATAATCTGGGTACCCTGGTAGATTTTAACTGTGCATTTAAAAAAATCTTTTTGTTTGAAAATTTTGTATTTTAATGTTAAAAAATCATCTAAACATAGAACTGATAAAGTGATAAGTAGCTATATTACATAGTGATTTGTCTTATAATGAAATGGTTTGCCAAAATAAGTTGGTCTATATAGTAAATTTCATTATTATTTTTAATGTAAGTTATATGACAAAGAAATGTGAGGATAAAGTGTTAGGACCCCTTGGCTAGATCCTAGTGCGAGCCAGCAAGAAGATGGAGTTTGGTTTGTTGCAAAAGCCTTTCATCTGCCACTTCTCATCAGTGTGTGAAGGATGATGAAGGTATATGTGCATTAGACTCCGCTGTCACCACAGAGGTCCTGATGAAACAGAGAGAACAGGCAGGCACCTGTTGAACTTTACACACAATAGACATTCATTAATAATGATGATATATTTAGGTAATTCTGGCTAGAACAGTGTATTTTTTAGCTCAGATTTTCTTACTGTGAAATATTCAGAATGTTATTCTGTTTTACTCTCCTTATTTCTGTGTAGATATTAAGTTTTTAAAATTTAGGAACTGATAAGATAATAGTATGTTTATAGAAAAATTTAAAAGGTGACATATACCCGTTAAATATAAGTAATCTGAGAATAAATGAACTTTTAAAAATCAACTTTAAAGTATATCTTAAGCAATTTATTGAACTTGGTGGGGTTTTTTTGGGGGGGGTCCTGAGTATTTTCTCAAATGTAAAATTTGTTTTATTTTAAACCTTCCTGTTCAAAGTAGACACACTACTTTTGTAAATACTAAAACTTAAAGTTATTATAATTGTGCTAGTAGTATGTTTTTAATTTAAATGGTATCATGTTTTCACAGATGTGTATATCTATGTCTTGACATGTACAGAGTATTTCATTTATATCAACAATTAAATTTCCTTAGGCAAAATTGAATATCTGTTTTCATGTCTAGATATAATCATGTCCATAAATTCCTGGATGACTGAGTGGCTGTTTTTGTGCAAAGGGCCAGGCAGTGAGTTGTTTTGGTCTTTGTGAGCCATATGGTCTTGCTCTCAGATTGCAAATGCAAACGCCCTCAACCAAAGCAGGAGAGGAACTGTAGACAGTGCTTAAGGGACTGGACAAGATTGGATCCCAGTGAAACCTGGATCTCTAATAATAAGCTGGTTGGTCACATCTTGCCAACCCTAAAGTTGGGGGCTTTTAGAGACTCACACAGGAGTAGCATTTATTTGTGACTGTAGTCCTTCCTCATATTTAGAGATCCTCAGAACATTAAGGCCATGTTTTAGCAACTGAAAATAGTAGTTGGTACCTTTTAAAAAAGTGAACTTAAAAGAATGAGAAAATCTAGTTTACCAGTAGAAGTTACTATGTCATAAAACTTAGAGTATTCTCTAACTCAGAAAATACAAATTTCATGAACTTTTGTATTCAAAATACTCTAGAAATATTTCTAGAAAGGCCAAAAATGACAGCATTAAGAGATACATTGTTGACTTGGGCTGCACAGGCAGGTGGGTCCCCAAGTTTGAGGTCAGCCTGGCCTATATAGAGTTGAAAGAAGCCAGAATGAGAGACTTACCTTAAATTTTTATTCCTGCAACTGAAAAGATTGTGCAAAACACTTGTACTTGGGGCAATAAAATGTTAGAGTGTTAAAAACACTTCAGCTTCCTTCAGTGAAAACCTTTAAGAACAGTTTATATAATTTGTGTTGTTTTTAGCACATGTTGTGGTGACCATCAGGACAGGGGTTTGATAAAATATAATTGCATCCTTTGCCCATTCTGATTTAACTTGATTTACTTACCCACCTAAATGTTCTCATTTTGTTTTTTAAAAATAGAATATAAAGTTTTGTTTTATTTTGTTCTCAGTGAGGATTATCAAAGTTAAGAGAATGAGTGTAACATTTCTAAAACTACTGCTCTTTGCTTTGAGAAAGTGCGCACGTTATCTCACTGTGAAAGCATTCACATTGGTAAATACTTGCTAAATCGATTAAAATTATTTTTTGTGTATTTCCATTTCTTTTTCTTTCTTTTTTTTTTTTTCTTTTCTTCAGTTTTATCTTAAAGTTTAATTGTAGGGTTTTCACTCAGTGGCCATTAACGTTTCTTCCTGTCTCTTGTCGAATTGATGTAGGTCATAATGATTACGGTTATCAGCAACCGTCGTATCCTGAACAAGGCTACGATAGGCCTTATGAGGATTCCTCACAACATTACTACGAAGGAGGTATCTATATACCTTCACACACATACACATGCACACCCCTTCTACAGGAATGGCAGTTCTTGCATAGGACAGTGTCTTCCCATGCAAAGCTCTTGTAGAGTACTAGTTGCTGGCTATCTTGAAAGTTACAGAGTTCAAAAACAACCTTACAAATATTTAGAATGTAACCACGATGTGTCATTTCTAACAGCAGTAAAAAAACTAAAACATTTAAAAATGCTTTTTTTGCTCCGTGGAAGTTTCCTCTTTGAACATAAATCCATCAATCCCCATTCCCCTTCTCCCTCGTGTGTGATTGTACATGTGTATTATTTACATGTCAGCCTAGTGCCTTTAGGGAAGAGCTTGCTGATGTTGTGTAGCTAGTGTGTGCTCTTGTAGCTGTCTTTAATTTTGTCTTTTTTATTTGATTTAGCATAGTCATGATCTTAGGACTGTGATGCTCCAGTAACTGTAATGCTCCTATGGCAGAGGCGTTGAAAGAGCTGCAGTTCAACCTTGCACAATTGCCTTTAACTGCAGTTTGTTTGGCCGAAATTCCTCTGTTTGGTTTGAGTTTTTTCTTTGTTTTGTTAACTTTTTAAAAATCAATATGGCATTTCATTTTGTTCTTGTGTTGTTGGCTATGCATCTTAGAGGGAAGAACAAAGTGTTAACTAGACAGACTTCTCAGTACTTCGTCCTCCTCTTCTTCGTCTCTTCTGTAGGAAATGCACAGTATGGCCAACAGCAAGATGCTTATCAAGGACCACCTCCACAGCAAGGGTACCCACCTCAGCAGCAGCAGTACCCGGGGCAGCAGGGCTACCCAGGGCAGCAGCAGGGCTATGGTGAGAGATACTTTATTCTGCTTTCCTACCAAAAAACGTCATGGTTGTTCTTTTAGAATACACAGGTGGTATTTAACTTGGATTTTATTTTAATTTTTAAGCACATGTTTCTTCTGTGTATGTCTACACAAATGGACACAGTGCATATATAGAAGTCAGAGGAATAACTTCTTTCCACTGTGTATGTTTTGGAAGTTGAACTCAGGTTATCAGGTCTGGTGACAGGTGTCCTTACCCACTGCATCATCATATTCCTTCCTTAAAATTTCATAAGCATTATTTTAGCCCTGCCTACTATTACATGTTTGTTTAGGCTGTTCCTTTAAAGGCATGGGGAAATAACAAAGTTGCTAAAAGTATTTACTACACAAGCACAAGGATCTGAGTCAGATCCCCAGTACCCACCTAAGGGTATATATCTTTTATCATGGCACTGGAGAGGCAGAAACAGGAGGATCACTTGGGCAGCATTGCTGGCCAGTTAGTTTTACCCAGTAAATTAGTCAGTGAAAGTCTGTCTCAAAGAAACAGATTTAACATGAGCATCCATACACAATAAACACAGAGATTCAGGTGTCCCCCTACATGAACTAATAATCCATTCAGAAGAACTACAGATTCAAGACAGTTTATTATTTATTGATAAGGTGACAGTTATTTTAAAAACAAAAATGAATTGTGGGTCTGTTTGACATGGATGAACAGGAAGTAGCTTTGTATGATCTTAGATAAATGGTAGGTATATAAGTAACTGTTACTATAAAAATTAGCTCTTTAGTGCAAAGGGAAAGATTACTCAGAATCCATCAAGACTGTTGTTTTAGTTACAAGTACTTCACATATGTGAGGGGTATGTATACATCATACACAGTTTAGGGGAAAGTGCAGCTGTGTTTCCTATGACCCATTCCTGGCTCTGTCTCCTTCCTCTGCCTGGTGTGCTCAAGGCCCTGGATTTCATTCCTCATACTTTCAAAACCCAAAAGTCTATTAGAACATCTGGCTTTAAATAATATTATTTGATTATATCTCTGGGTCTTAAGTTTAGGCTCCTCTCACCATCTTGCATGTAGAGATTGAGGTGTATGCATGGTGCACAGCAGCTGCTGGTCAGTGCTAACAGTCTTCTTTTCTCAGGAGTCATTTATTACTTTGGATTGTTTGTGTTTTCTGGCACCATCTTGGCTTATGGTGAGAAGTTAGAACCCTAGCTGAGGCCAAGGTTTTTTTGTTCCCTCAATGTGTTTGTTAACACTCTCTGTGGCATCATGTCTTTTCCCAAGGAAGATATATATATATATATATATATATATATGCTATATCTACATCTATATATATGATAAGTAGTTGTTCATCGTGTTTTCTGTTCCCAAAGGCTTTTCTTGCCCTTAATAAATGGCATTTCCTTTTCATGATTTTTGTATATCAAGTAAATTTTATTGCAGTTGCATGAAAACAAGTTTGATGTCACTAAATGAGCTAAATATACTGACTTGTGAAAATAATTTTCACTGGGAGAAGACAGAAAGTTTTTCATTAAATACTGTTTTGTTAAATACCAAGAACCCCAAAAGAGACCTTAAAGGCCTTACCTGTCAAATTTCTTCGAATTTAGAGTTTTAATATATGCAATAATTGAATAATCTGGTAGTACTTATTTGAAGTTGAAATTGATTATTCTCTTCTGAGATTCTCTACAGTCATTGTTTTTATGGGAGGTTTTAGTGGCTTTGGGCGAAGACATGGAGGTGTCCAAACTGTCAGCTTCTGCTTGAGAAGGCATCCTTCCCAGTGGTCACTGGCTGAGTTTCTGAAGCAGAGGTGCCTGTGAAGCCCTGTGTGGTTTCTGGGTCTTATCACTGGCCTGTGGGTAAAGTTAAGGTGTTAACAGTGATTGATTCTCAGAGTGTAATTTTTTTCTAAGATTATTTAGTTGTATTACATGGGGATGGTTGTTTTGCCTGCATGTATGATTGTGTACTATATGTGTGTCTGGTGTTTCAGGAGTGTAGAAGGGGTATGGGATCCCTCAGAATTACAGATAACTGTGAGCTGTGATGTAGGTGCCGGGAAACAAGAGCAGACAGTGCAGAACTGCTGGCTTGTTTCTCCAGCTCTCAGAGCATAACTTATCAGTCAACCTTTTTCACATATAGCTTGTGGCTTTTAAGTCATTTGTTTTTGTTTTAAAATAAAATAGTTTATCCTTCCATTTTGATGATTTCAATTGTAAATTTAGTCACACAGAAGTGTCATTGATTTCCCCAATTTATTCAGTAATTATGTCGTCATATGGGCCTGTTTCTTGGTTATACTTGGTAACTCACAGATAGATGCAGAGACTGGGTTGTTGTCATGGAGTTGCCTTGATTTATTGCTTCTTGAGTCTGTCTTTCCAGCTCCCAATATGTACGTTCAGCACACCCATTTCATTGAAACAGCATTCCAGTGTTTTCACTTCTACCACAACCATTAACATTATTTCACAACACGCTGAGAAAGTCACGATGCTAACTGTCTTTTTTAGTTTCGACACAAGTGATCCTTCCTGAAATATAGCATTATCTGAGTGTTTGTTGGCATTAACTGTTTTACAGGTCCTTCCCAGGGAAATCCAGGTCCTCAGTATCCTAATTATCCTCAGGGTCAAGGTCAGCAGTACGGGGGCTACAGAGCAACACAGCCGGGACCACCTCAGCCACCCCAGCAGAGGCCTTATGGGTACGACCAGGTAAGTGATACACCAGCTGTGGAGTCACTGCATTTCATTGTTCTTCACCTTCATGGACTTTTACTCTTTGTTTGTTTCCTTGATTTTTGAGTCAAGATTTCATATGTTTCCCAAACTGGTTTTGAACTCATGATCCACCAGCCCCAGCCTCCAGGAACTAGAATTTCAGGCATGGGCCATCACATACTCCTTTCTCTTGTTGGCTAGCCACTCTCCCACTCCAAATAGTATAAATACCTTAAAATATTTTAGAATGCCAGTATAGTTCAATAACAGTTGTTCTTACTTGTGAAACACCTTGAAGTAAGACCCTGGTTTATTGTCCTTGGCCACACTGTCCATCAGGGTTTCTCCACTGTCCCTGATGCTTGTTGAGAGTGCATCTCTTTTCTCACCTCCGTGATGCAGCTCAGCCGGCATAGTTTACCTTTTTGGTCAGAGCTCTGTGCATTTGAACCTCTCTGCTTGGCCCCCACATACCCATCTACCCTTAGGTTTCAAATGTTGAGATGTATCTTGTTCTGAGGTAAGATTCCCTGGATCCTAGTAGTAAGTTTTTCTCTTTACTCAAATTCCTCAGACTTGTAATGTCTGCCATCAGCATTTATGAATGCCCTGTTCTCATTCTTACTTATTACGGGAATGTTTTATTGACCATAGAATGTTTTAGGTTTGTGCAGTGGATTTTCAGTGAGGACATTTTGATATATTCACAGTTTGTAAGGCATTAAAATGAGTTTTGAACATGGAACTATGTGTAGTTTTAAATGAGGAATCCGAGGCCAGTGTACAATCCAGATGCTACGTTACTTGGCATTAGAGCCACATCAGTGCCTCCTGCCCTCACCACCTTCATCCCCTTGTACTTGAGAACAAGAGATGGACACGGTGTAGGAGAGAAGTGAAGCTTTATTTTATTTATTTGGCTTGTATGGTGTGTATGCATGTTTTGCCCATGTGTATGTATGTGCACCATGTGTGTGCAGTGCCTGTGAAGGTCAGAAGAATGTACTAAATTCCCTGGAACTGGAGTTACAGACAGCTGTAGACAGAACCCAGATCCTTTGGAAGAGCAGCCAGAACTATATCTTCCTGAACTATATAAGTTATATAAAGCCAAAGTACAGAAAGTAAAATTACTCTTGAATATTTAAGTTGCCTTATGATCTGCTGACAGTACTAGGTGGATAGATAGCTCAGCTGTTAGAAGCACTTGCTGCAATGATAGAGGACCCAAGTTCCATTTCTAGCACAATGTCAACAGCTCACAGCCACCTGTGATTCCAGCTCCCGGGGGTTCCCACATGCCACCTGGCACCATATTCATGTGCCTAGACTCATACACAGACACACACAAAATTTAAGATAATTTTAAAAAAATGAAAAATCTGTTTGTATAAGTTGGTTTATTCTGAACTCTAACATTTTAAAAGGTGAGACTAGTCACTGAGCTGTTGCTCTCCTACACATGCTGGACAGGAAGGATGGGGTGCTGAAGGCTTGTAGAGCAGTTAGTTGCCTCTGACTCCTTACCTTAGTCCCTCTCAATTGCTGGATGAGAGATCTTAGTTATTTGGTAAATCATCAAGCAATTCTACACAAAAGACCTGTGAATTGCTAGATGCGAGAGCTTAGGTATATAGGTAAAGTCACTGAGCAATCCTATACCAACCAGGTATTTAAATTTGTGTGTGATGTGTATCCTTGTGTATCCATACACTAAGGCAGGGCCTCCTGTTTTTCTGCTTTTCCAGTCTAGCTAGCTAGCTGTAGGATTCTTTGTCTGTTCCTCTGGCTCTGGGGTTATAGGCGCCCTCCCATGCCTGTCCAACCTCTGATCTGTTTATTTTTGAGGGTGGTAAAGGAATGAAAACCTCAGCCCAGTAGTGATATAATTGTCATGGCAATTTTTATAGTTCAGGCAGATAGAGCTGCAGTGGAGAAATTGAGAGCAGATACTTGTCCAACTCTGTAACCAGTTGCTTGAGTTGACAATCTTGAATCATCCTCAGCATATATGTCCCTCTCTTGGTACATTGAGACACATAACAAATCTCAAACCTTTTCCTTAAAAATATATCCAGTAGCTTTTGGAGACTTTTAGTGAATGTAGCAGAAATAAATGAATAAAGTCTTTTTCTAGATAGAAAAGGAGCTCCCCCAAAATTAGTGTAAACAAAAAACCACTAAAGCTTCTTAAAAAAAAAAACACAAAAAACAAAACCTTACATTTACTAGTGTGTACACACTCACCTGTGCCAATCATACTACGGCAGGAGTTAGTCTCTCCTGACTAACTTAGGAGATGTAGAAGGCTCCAAGTCTGGCTCCTGAGCTCAGTCTTCAGGCCTCATGGCAGGCCTGCTAGCTCTTTTCAGCAGCTTATGGACAATAGATTTTCATCATTAGCATCTCACTTCACACATGCACAGGGGAATGTTTCCCATTAGTGTTGAGGCTTGGTGTGTTAAAATTAGTCAATTAATAGGTTAACTTACATATTTTGACTCGAGGTTTCACCATATTCTTGGTCTCAAACTTCTAGGCCGAAGAAGCCCTCTTTGGCCTCCATAGTGGTTTGGACTATAGGCATATGCCATGGCACCCTGCTTATTGTGAAAACCCTGTCTCATGTTCTGTCTTGTTAGGGTTATAATAGACATGAGGTAGGATTTAATATAATCCTGATGGAAAGGAAATTGTGACCTAGAGATGTAGCTCATACTTTCTCAGTTCATGGATGAAGGGAACTGCGTTATATTTAGACAAGAATAAAGTTGTAGCAGAGTTAGAATTTGAATTCAGCATTGGGTTTAGGTTCTGTAACATGTACAGTTAACTACAGGACACCAACAGTTAACTCTTTTAATGTTGTTTAATGTATATATGCATGTCTGATCTACCTGCTCAACCTGCTTGCCCCCTCCCCCCAGTCCTAGGCTTATAGGCATGTGCTACCAGCTCTGGCTTTGAAGTACTGCTCCCTTCTGTGATTTAGGCTGTGAGGTCCATTTGCAATTGAACATATTATCAGGACAGTTAGACCGACAATACCTACTACATACATGTTTGAACTTATTGAATGTATAGTTGCTTTCCTGATTGACAACATTATAAATTACGTTTGTAATTTTATGTCTTAAACTAACTTAGGTTAGTTAGAATTTGTTCTTATCTAATTCTGTTTTTAAATTTCTTATAGGGACAATATGGAAATTACCAGCAGTGAAAATGTCCTTACATTCCAATAGCCAGTATCTGTTAGCAGCCATATTGTCACAGCTCCTGCACTGTGGACGCCTCCCTGTGAAGACTCCTTCCATTCCGCCTAATTTTTTTTTTTTTTTTTTAAATCTTTGGATAAATGGCTGCTTTATCAGTTAGTAGTCTGTGGGTTAGTTTGTAAAGGCTTTTAGTAGCTACCAAATACACCTGTTTTCACATTTCTACTCTAGATGGCAACATTGGACAGAAAATGCATTGACATGAAGTAATTTGCAGAAACTTCAGAACTGTGTTCCAAATGGACTGTCACAGGCTGAAAGGTGTCAACAGCTTTGTATGTTTACGAAGGTTGAGGGGGTTTCGTACTTTTCCACGGATTATTTTGTAAGGGGAAGGGGGGGGAAATGTACACTTTTTATGGCAGCAATATTTTGTATATTATGTTTATTTCATGTGATGAATATGCAAGGCGGTACACTACGCACTGGGCAGATCCCTGTAAATGTGGAGTGTGGTGGATGCTTGGCGGTTGTGGTGTTCTGTGAAGACAGAAGCATACCACATGTACTGTTAGTTCTTAGAGGAAATTCACACCTCTTTTATCTACCAGATTAGCAAGGGCACTGTGATACAGTTTTTGAGTACAAAGACTTTTTTAAAGCCTTCCAGTTTTGTGCATTAAAACCTTTTTGTAAAGATGATTCATAATACTGTTTTCAAATGCAAGGCAATAATTATGTTGCATCTGTGAATGTTGGCAGGTTTGTGTAAATGAAGTGTGAAGCCTCTCCATACAGCAATAACTGAAAAGGAAAAGCATTGGGTTTTACCTTGTTTGAGCAATCCGAGAGCTTAGTGTGTGCCACCAGCACGTTCCAACCACACCAAAGAGGACTCAGTGTTGATCATATTATTTTTTTTTTTAACATTTGTATAATTGGTTCATGAGTAGTCCAGGAGACTTCACACACTTGTATTTTAACTTTCTAGGGGCACCTTCATGCTTCTCCTTCATCTCTGTTACTATGACAGGAAAATGCTTTTGATGGGTCAATTCTCATCTGTATGAAAAGCCTTGAGGTTACATTTTATGGTTCCTTATTTTTAAGCATGACATACATAATCATTATTTGAGGCTGATTATTTTATCTAAATTCGGGCGGGATATTGCACTGGGCAGGAAAGCATGCACTGAGAAATTTCTAAAACACACCTATTTAAGCATACTTTGAAAACCTCTAGCCCAAAGGTAAGTTGCTGTGTCCTCACAGTTGCCTGTATCCAGGGAATGAGACATACTCTTTGTAATTGAATTGGTTTTTGCCACTTCTAGCTGGAAACAGAACAGAAGGGTGCCATAAATCTGAAGAAGCAAAGCACACTGCTCTCAACCCACTGTAATCAAAGGAGGGGTTCACTGTGTCTGCATGAGCGAGAATGTGTGTTTTAAGGTCAGAATAACTTGGTCAGTAGAAAATAGGCATTAGGTCTGAACAGATGAGGCATGGGAAGCCTTATTCTGATTGAAATGCTTATGGGTTCTGTGCCAGGTTCTCCACCACTGTGTACTTTGTTGCTATTTAAAGCTGTATCAACTCTAACGAAAGAATAAATTATTTGTGATTTTAATTTTCTCATTTGTTTCTTTAAATTAGATCTCTTTGACTCTACCGTTTTGTCTGGAGACCATACTCTGCATTTTATGTAAGTTAGTTCAGTCCAAATAGACTGTGTTTATATTCTAGGACTTGATCAAAATTCTCTTGCCATGCCCAAGTTAATTAGAATTAACTGTTCAGTAATCAGCGTGTTGTGTAGGCTGTTTGTTGCAGAATTCTTTCTCTGAAAATGAAGTCCATGAGGCTATAATCAAGATGACTGAATTAGATAAATGAGTTGAGGAGACAAAATTGTGCTGATCCCAACCTGGTGGAGATACGTTATCTCATTTAAAATGAGCTCAACTGACATTAGGAAATAATTTGTCTTGCTACCCCGTCTTCTTTCTGTTGTCTTATTCTCCTGTAATGGAAACTAAAATTGCAATTTTAATAAGCAGAATTTCCTCCAGGACTTTCCTCCTGGAGACTGGTGCATTTGCAAGGTTTAATTGTTTTATAACAGTCCTATTTCGTAAAAGTTTTTAATTGGTGGTGACAAAGATTACCTTACTCCTTTGGTAC
>PVIH01002058.1:144164-191393 GCA_004025045.1 Sigmodon hispidus
TTTTTTTTTTTTTTTTTTTTTTTTTTTTTTTTTTTTTTTTTTTTTTTTTTTTTTTTTTTTAACCAAAGTTGACATTTTTATACAGAAAAAAGTAAAAATTTCATTTTATCAAATGAATTCTAATGAATAAAGATAGCATCTCATAAAATCCTACTGTGTAATGTGGTTATTGATAAGGTGTTTTAGAATATCAGGTGTGCTGGTTGCTGTGTGCAACTGTTAGCATCATTCTGTAGCTTTATTTGGTGGCACACTGTTGTTAGCATTATTCTGTAGCTTTATTCGGTGGCACACTGTTGGGGCTTTAATGAATTTCCAAACCCAAGTACAGAGTTGGGTCATGTGCTTCTATGTGCAGTAACCCAGTTCACTCACGTCATATTCAGGGCTGCTCCTGGTTGTCTACCCCTTCTCACAGACAGGCAAAGACTGTCATAAATTTTCAGTAAGGACCCGAGTGACTCTTTCGTTTTCACAAAATGCCTCGGACGTGGAGGAATCTTCTTTTCCTGAAATTCTTTATTTTTAATTAACACTGTTCAGTTAGACACCATCTCATAAGCTGTACATTCAGACTGCTACTTTCTCTTCTCTGTCACATTAAATAAAAGATTAACAAGCCAGTTATATACCAGTGGATGTCTTATATAGCTATCCCATAATAATAATTTTTAAAGATCTATTAGGTTTTTTTCTGCTTGATTTTTTTTTTTTTTTTTGAAATATGGTCAACAGATACATCAGTATATATTCTCATTTCTTTCCAATAAGAGAAGAATTGTGCTTTGTTGGCTGTTTATGTACACATCATCCTTATGTGCCAGCTTTATGCTTATGCCTTTTGTCTCTGGTGTCTACAGATCTTTTTATCTGTCGCTTTTAAAACTTTTGGTTATGATTTTTTTACTGTATTAAAGGTTTTCTGTACTCCTCTGAATAGAGTCTTGCAACTTCCCTAACTTGCAAATTAATAAGTACTATTAAGTATTCCTGTTTAAATTAAATTTAAAATTTTTACTTCATGTGCTATGATTTAGGGCATTAACTTTTTCTCCATATAAGTAGCCAACCGTTTAACCATTTATTAAATAAGTCATTTTCTTGCAGTAATTTGGGATGCCATTTTATTGCTTTCATTAAGAATTTAATATATTAAGGTATATTAAATACTTCATTTCAAAGACTAAATAGGTTCTATAGTGAATGTTGGCTTTATATAGGGAAGTTCTAGTGATCTCGGCATATTCTAATGACTTGAGAAGATCGGACCTCTTTTTGGGTGTGGCCAGGTTGGGGGGGTGGAATAGAGCCCAGAAAGACAGGACCAGACGGCCTGTTTTCTTCCTGTGCTCTCTGAGAAAAAGCTGAGCAACCCGCACAGAGTTCTGAATCTGCTAAAATTGCTCTTTGTATTTATAAGTTTCTCTCCTCCTAATAAATATTAACCCATTGTATGGTGTATCAAATTTAAATCTGATGATATTTGGTGCCAAATGTGGGTTATTCTCCCCGTCTTAACAGGCCAAACTCCTAACTCCCATGCCAAAAACTACTAAGTTACATATCTAAACCTAAAGAACAGTACACTCCACCCATGTTAATACCACTAGCCTTTAAACATAAATTTTATTTATTATAATTATATACAATTTTACTTTAATAAAATTTTGACACTACAAGTCAGAATTAGTGCTGCCATCTTAAATAAATAGTCCCAGGACCAACTCCTAGGTAGCAAAGGAGGCAGGGGAATACCAGACTGTAGGGAGCCCATGGGTTGAATCACCTAATTAACTGCTCTTAAATCTGTGGTTCATTTAAATAGAACATTACCACAGAGATAAGTTCTTCTTTTACTTTATGTTTTTTATTGGATAAAAGTTATTTGCAAACTTATAAACATTGTCTGGCTTCTTAGTAGTAATAATTATTTATCTATTTAACATGGACTATATAGAACATGTTAAAATTTATCACTTGTTGAAACTTAGAAGCATTTTTATTTTATTTTTTTTTTTGTACCTGGTAATTATTTCTATAGCTGCCTCAAAGTGTTTCTATTGAATTACTAAGTAAAAAATTAAGAAATCAATAGAAAATCTTTTTTTTATTATTAGTCCAAATCTCAGATAGAAAATCTTGTTTTGTTGTTTATTGGTTTGAGTCTCAGAAATAGATGATAGAATGTAATTTCTATTAGTTCAGTAAGTAGAATTAAGTAAACAGAGTGAGGAGGAATATTTTATGTATATACACATTTATGTAAATGTATGTATGCCTGTATTATGTATGTTCACATATCTATGATTAAATATGTTTTTTAAATTTTAATGTTTGTTTCCATATACTGCTTATCTTATTGGAATGTACGTGTGCAATACCATGCATGACATAGTGTAAACATTGCATACCTCCAAGTGATGACTGGGCCAATGGTTCATGTAATAGAATGGGGCTAGAGAGATGGCTTAACCAGAATGCTTGCTGTTCTTCCACAGGACCCAATCTTGGTTCCCAGCCTCCATCTGTCTGTACCTCTGACTCTAAGGGATTTGGCTCTTCTGGCCTCAGTGTGTATGGGATAGTCACTCATACAGACAGGCACGCATACACATAAAAAATTATCATAATAAAAATCAGTCTTTGAAAAATTGAAGTGTTTTCCTAAAAAGCTTCATAATGTAAGCTTTTGGAGAGTGTACATAATTGTGATGGATTTACAAAGTTAGAGTCATTTGGACTTAGAGAAACTGCCTCTACACATGTGGCCCGTGTGCAAGTCTGGAGTGGCGTTAAGTGGTGCCACCCCGCTAGTGTTGATGGGTGTTGTAAGAAAGCAGGTCAAGCAAGCCAGGAGGGCACCAGCCAGTGAGCAGATGGCCTGGCGCCTCCAGGTTTCTGCCTTTAGTTCTTGCCTGACTTTCCTGGATGATGGACTGACTACCAATGTGAGGGCACTAAACTCTTTCCTCCTCAAATTGCCTTTGTTCGTGGTGTTTGATTATAGCAATGGAAATCCCAAGACAGAAATATATGGTATTTAGGATAGAATCATTAACACAATATGAAGTATTTAGTGGCAGTACATTTCAAAATAAAATTACTGTGTGATTAAAAACCCAGAATATTCTAAGTTATCATTTGTGTTACTGCTAAAGAATATTGACTATTTACCACTGCTATTTTTTCATTTTTAACAAAAATTACTCCATGTTGTGTGAGTATGTAGCTAACTACTTAGAAAGCTGACATCCTCCTTTTCCGCTCATTGTCATGTGACTTCCTGGCCAGTAGAATGTAAGGTGAAGCAATGTTCCAGCCTCCTGAGTCACATTTGTGAATGTCACTCTCTTCTTCATTTCAGTTTCTCTTTGGCTGGAAGTGATGCATGGTGTAAGGGTGCCCTAGAGGAACGTTCTAGGAGAGCAGGGCAGCACTGAGAGATAGAATCAGGGGTCCCCAGAGTGGACCCTGAAGAAGAGCGATGCCTGCTCTTCAGCTCACTGCTGGTACTGTGATAGGAAGAAGTGACCCTTGTGGTTACTAAGCAGTTTGTTACTGTACAGTCGCTAGTGCAGAGTTGTGTAGTGTGATAGCCAGTCGTACTTTCCTATGACGTGCTCTTTAAGAATGACAAGTAACATGTATAGTGTGCTTCATAGTCATTAAGTTTATATTCTGGATCTCCAAAGTGGGTAGATCTCTATAGTGCCTTCTAAGACTCTCTGTGCACTCTGGCGTTTGAATCAGTAAGCTGCCTCACTCAAAAGATTCATTCAACTTAAAAATCCTGATGAAGGCTGGGTAGTAATCCCAGCACTCAAGAGGCAGAGGCAGGTGCATCTCTGTGGGTTCGCCGCCAGCCTGGTCTACAGAGTGAGTTTTAGGACAGCTAGCACTACACAGAGAAACCCTGTCTCGAAATACCCCCTCCCCCACCAAAAATACTGATATCATACTTAATATTTATAGAATGTTTGGTAACTTTGTATAAACTTTGCGAACAATCTGTTTTTGTGTGAGATCATTAAACGGGCTGAAGTTTTTTTTATTTTATTTTGGTTTCTGTTGCTCTCTTACACTCTTTTCCAGATCTTCCACTTTGTCTTCCCTTATTGATTGTACAGCTGTACAACACATGCCAGTTGTTTTTTTGTTTTTTTTTTTTGGTTAAAAAAATTACTAACATTTAATTTCATAGCTAGATAAGGTGCTTACGGTCTGAAAAATTATAAAGTTGAGGAAGAAAGATCCAAGTTTGAAGCAAGATTTGTCTACATAGTCTGAGGGGATGAACTTAATGTTGGAAAAATACTTTGAAACTGTCATTTTTCATATACTATTTTATACATATGGTTAAGTACAACTTTTTAAGGCTTAGAGTGGGCCCAAATATTGTTTATCGCTATCACAAATATTACCTTCTTTCCTTTCCTTGTGGTATCCTGAGGAGCCCTATCTGTTAAACATAAGTAAATAAGAACCTGAAGTGTGGTGGTAAGCATTCTTTCTGGTCCTAATGTCCCTCCGTTCTCACACATACTATTTCCTGTTCACTAATTTTCTTCCTTACCTCCCAACATCTCTCTTCACAGCAAGCTTTTCGTACTTCAGGCTCTGCACGTTAGTCCTTAGTCCTCATCCCCACATAAACACAGCCATTTTGAAAACATGAACTGATATTAATTACCCCCTTGGCACCAAAAAGTCAGGATTTCCTGATGCGGCACGCTAATGTAGAATGCATTAGTGCCAAGGCTGGCTCTGAGGGGTAATACTCTCTAAATAAACACTCGATGTTTTTCTTTCTTCACGACTCTCAGACTCTTCTCAAAATCATTCATCCTCGTCATAAACACCACCCCTTTAGAAAAAGCTTCTGGCTTTTAAAATAAGATATAACTGGGTTTTTATAGAAAATAATTATATCAGGCAGCACATTAGAAGCCCTTAAGTCTGGTTTGATGGAGTAAGCTCTCTACCTAAATGTGTGAGTGATTAAATGGCTTTAGGGTGAAACCTGCTGTCATAAGGTGATTCCAGTATGTGTTCAGTTAGCAATGTCACCAAAAACGTGTTTTTCATTTTTGAGCTTAATTTCTAGACATAAAATAAGAAGCCTGTTGTTTTGGCTTGTTTAGGGATATGTTTATGATTATGTGAATATTGGATGGAGGGTATTGATGGAGGACACTTCCTTGTATTGGTTTGTGCCTTCTAACAGGATGGTGTAGCCACTGCTGTTTTTTGTTGCTGCTAATGGGGAAAACTACAGAGCCAGGTATATCCAGGGCCAAGTAACTTTAGCATTTCTGGACCAAAAGGGGAATTGAGCTGTAAGCAAGCACGCGCCTCCTGGGATGTGAAGCTGGTGGTGGCACTTGGGAAATTGTCTCCTACAGATGCTGAAGCCACGTCTCCTGCATTAAGGCTGGGGCTGCCCTGGGGCTGTCCAGCTTTCTGTCTCTTTGAAAAGAAGAATCTGTTGTCAATACCTGGGGCCTTCCTTGAATTGAGGAAGTGGGACACAGCCATGGTAGAAGATGGAGATCTGGGATGGAACCAAGCTGCCCTGGAGTTGGGTGTTGCTGTGAGGTGTGGGCGGGAACTAAGATTTAGTGATAGTAATGCAAAGTAGTAGCCATCACTTCCTTGCCCTTCATTCAGAAAGTGTTAACAGCTGTGTAGCCTTGCTGGTAGCTGGTATTGGGGTTTGTGTGTGGGGGGCAGTTAGGGAAACAGGTTCTCAAAGATTTGATTCTGCACTTGATTTGGTAATGAAAGTCTACAAGAAAACATGGGGTCCTGGGAAAAAGAAGTGAAAAAAATTACACAAATGGGTCATCTTCAAATTCTGCCGGACTCAGAACATAGGACCCCACTGTGTAGAGGCAGTGCACAGTAAGCGGTTGCAAGTCAGAACAAATAAGGTACATAGAACTCCATTTGGAAATCGTGTTAGTAAAAATACAGTCATTGCAAAATTTCCCAATTGCTGTAAATTATAGATTGGACGTGGAGAGAAAATTTGGGTGTCAGGAGATAGTATGAGAAATTGTCCCATTCCAGAGCACTAAGGAACATTTTTTATAAAAAAAATTTGAAGAAGAAACAGTTAAGACAGAAAAGCTGAGTGCAGAGCGTTGATACAAAACCTCCAGGGGGGGCTTGGTAAGGGGGAAAAAAGCAAGACAAGAAGAAAAGCTGACTGTTTCCAACAAATAATCCAAGTACACACATAAGCTTGCTGTAGTTAAATCAGATCAAATAAAAATGAATTCAGTTCACGTGCAGACATTACGTTGGTGTTGAGGGGAGGAATCTTTACCTGAAAGAGTACTACCCGTTAAATAAAATGTGGATAAGAATTATCAACAAACAAGAAAGTTCATGAGCTCAGCTGTTAGGATTTTGAAATGAGGACAAAGATATCTCGGGCTTAGCAGTGACCAAGATACCTCATCCATACGTGGAAGATGAACTTAAATTGAAAAGTATTCAGAGGAAAGGTGTAGAATTTTAGAAATAGAGATTATATGAAGTTGGTAAAATATAATTTTTTAATAGGACACAATTTTAGGTTTGAAGAAATGTTTGAAGAAGTGCCTTAGGCTGGTTACCTTAATCAGCCTTTGAGGCCCCAGCCCTTGGGCTGGGTCTCTTCCAGCTTCCTTGATGGAAGGGAATAGAGCTGATCTTTCTGCCCTTTACAGCCACACTTGGGTGTGATTTGCTGTGGCCTGTAGGATGCTGGCATATACCAGCTGAATCTTGTGGAAGAAGTTCTGGTTTCCCTCGTCACTGTCTTTGCCATGGCAGCTGCTCAGGATAGATACACAGGCTGAAGCCAGTGGACACAACTAGACACAGCCAGAAGCAGCCGACTCCCTCCCAAAAGCTGCCATCAGTAAGCCAACCATACCAAAGAAGCAGAGGCCAGCCTTCCCAGCCTCATTGGGTTCTGCAGACTTCTATGCATCGTGTGTTGTACAAGCTACTGATTGTATGTGTCTTCATTTTGCAGCAGTATTGTAGGAATAAATAACATTCAAATGGTACAGGGATAAGATCAGAGTGTGATCCATGAACTGTATACTGAATGGGTTTTGTGTTCAGAACAATCACTGAAAATCTTTAGATTTTTCTTACAATTTTCCAGGTAAGATCATGAGTAATTTTAAAAGTTGAAATGTAAATGTAAGGATCATCATTTAAAAGTTAAATTCAGAAAGCTAGAAGAGAAGAAGGAGAAATAAAATATATTCATCTAACAGAAGCCATGAGTGAGGAGAAATGGTAGAAGGAGCTTTAAGAATACAGAAGGCTATTGTAGTTCAGAGGGAGAACTTCTCTAGCATACACAAAGCCCTGGGTTTGATTCCCAGCATTGTAAACCTGGCATGATGGTACATACCCTGCCATCCCCGCACTTGGGAGGTAGAGGCAGGAGAATTAGAATCTGTTCAAGGTCAGCCTGGATAACGAGACCCTGTCTCAAAATTAAATAAAAACACCAATGAAAGTAATAGAATTCTATCTGTATGTATCAGTGGACACAACTGTGGCCAGGTTGAACTCACTCACTGAAGGGATTTAGAGCAGGGAAGACTCAGTCTGCTTTTTATGAGAGATTCCTAAAACAATACAGCAAAAATACAGAGAACAGGAACACATCTACCAATGCTCAAATACAATCTAGAGCAAAATCATTACATGAGTAAAGAGGGCATTGAAACAACACAGCATGTGTAAGATACAACTGCAGAAGCACCGCAAATACCGAAGCCACGGTGCTGAGCCCGAGAAAGGCAGCATAGGACAGTTCTGAAGAAACTGTCAGCCGGGACTGCGGTGTTACTGTAATTGCAACTGCTCCGTGCAAGCTGAGGCAGGGAGATAAGTTCAAGGTCTGATCGACTGAGTCAGACGCTATTGTAAAATTTTAGAAAAGCAGTGTGTGTGTGTGTGTGTGTGTGTGTGTGTGTGTGTGTGTGTGTGTGTGTGTGTGTGTGTGTAGATCACTTGTTGATCATATTCAGACCCTGGAACTGAAGAAAAAACAAACCTTGTGGTAATGAAATTTTTAAAGTTTAAGGAACTATATTTAAAATGTAGAAAAATGTTTATGTATTTTATTTAATCTAATATAGTCATATAAATTTATAGGACATTTCTTAGCTTTTGTATGGTTAAGTCTAAAATCCCATTAATCTTTTCTTCTTACAGTGTCTTTAGCCAAATTTCAGGTGTTGAGTAGCCACACCTGGCCAGTGAATGTGGCATATGGGAGGGTGGAGATGCTGAAAAATCTAATAGGTCAAGCAGAAAGCCTCACTTGACAGACAGTGCACAGCCTTCTCAAGTATATAGAACAGATTTTTTAAAACTGACCTCTTGCTGACTTAAAAGCTGCCTGATCACAATTCAAAGGCTCAGTAGGATATAAGCCACGATAATAATACATGTACCAGGAATTTTAAAAATGTATTATTCAACAGCCTGGGCTTAAAGAAAAATCAAGAATTTAGAAAATTTGGAAATGAGCTACAATGAAAATTTTTGATCAAAACCTATACTTGTAGGCAACGAAAATGTAGTACACACTTAAAATTTTAAGAAGGGGGGATTGGGAAGATGGTTCTGTGGATAAAATGTTTGCTGTGCAGATGTAAGAATCAAAGTTTGGGTCCAAAAAGCCAGGTGGGTAGGGCAAGTTGATTTATGAGACTAGTCAGATACACGGACTCTGGGTTCAATAAGAAACCCTGCTCCAGTACGTGAAGAGGACACACAGTGGCCAACGCTGGCCTGTACAGGCATTTGTACATATACCTCCACATGTGGACACAGATCACAGCATGTGTGTATTGTGTGTGAAAGACAGAAACTGGGGGGGGGAGTGTTGTGCTCTGGGAGGGGGGTTGCAAAGAGATCATCAGAGACACGAACTCTCAGAAATGCTAAAGCAAGATCTATTGTTAAGTGCGAGTCTTGACAAGAGCCTCATTCTGGCACATAGGCATGACAACGGTCGGAGGAGGCACCCGCCCCTTTGCAAGCTGAGCTTTTAAGGCCAAAAAGTCACAAGGTTATACATCAAATGGGGTCTTTAGTACAGATACAATTCTGATTAGCTCGTTTGGGGGGGATTTTTAGACTTCCTCTGCTATCTTAGCTGGCTGTTTGCCAAGCTCTTTCTTTCAACTACCTCGTGGATTGGGTCTTCCCAGGCTATCTCTGGTCTTGAGGCATTCCATGGATAATTAACTGTTATCAGTCCATAAGCTACCTCTTCTGTTTGAACTTTGTTCCTCTGCAGACCTCAAGCTTGTCTTGAAACTGCAAACTTTTGCTCAAAAATGTAGGTGCTTCTCTGGTTCTTAAGTGAGATGATATTGAAGTTCTTAAAAATGAATTGGTAGCTTTAAATACTTTTATTTAAAAGCAGCAAAGGGGCTGGAGAGATGGCTCTGGTTAAGAGTACTTGCTCTTGAAAAGGACCTGAATTTGGTTCCCAGCACCTGCATGATGCTCACGACCATCCATAACTCCAGTCCCAGGGGAATCCAAGGTGTTTGTGTATTGTATGCACATAAATGTAAGCAAAATACACATAGAAACCAAAAGGGACTAAAGTTCAGTTTGTGAGCGTACATGAGGAAGTCAGAGTTAAATTCAGATAGCTAGCCATATTTGGAGGTGTTTGAGGAGAGAGTAAAGACAAGATTAATGCAATTTTAAAAGTAGAGGATCACCAGCTGTCAGATGGCTCAGAGGAGAAAGGTGCTCACTGCCCTGCCTGCCAGCGAATGTTTAGGTATGGGAAGTCCCATGACAGAAGTGAAGACTCCTGCTAGTCCTCTGACCTCCTCAGTCATGCCATGGCATGTGTGTACCCACATAACATGAACACACAGAGAAATAAACACACGTTAAAAACAAAGGACCAGGGAGATACCTCAGTGGATATATCTTCAGCCAAGTCTGAGGACCTGAGTTTGATGCCCAGGACTCACATCATGGAAGGAGAGAAACAAGTTCACAAAAATTGTTCTCTGACCTCCATGTGTGCACATATCTGCTATGGCATGTACACAACAAACACACTCGCATATACACAGATCATTGTAACATTTTATTAGAAAAAAGAGGATCATGTAAGGTGTGATGGTATATACCTATAGTCCCTACACTCAGGAGGTGAAGGCAGAAAGAAAAAGATGTGAAGGCTAGCTTGGTCTACAGAAAGAGAATCATAAGAAGAACCAAAAGCTGTGTTTTGTTTTTGTGTTTTGTGCTACAGCACAAAGACCCTAATCTTAGAGTCTTGTAACAAAATACTAGAAATTGGGTGACTTGGAGACAACAGAAAATTATTCTCCATGTTCTGGAAGTTACAAAGTCTCAGGTAATGCATAGGTAGATTAGGTGTCTACTTCATAGAAGCTGTTTGTTTGTTTGTTATTACATGGTGGAAGGGATAAGGGAACTCTCTGAGGTTCATGTTAGAAGACCATAATGCCATGCACAAATCCCAGGTAGTTTCATGACCTAGCCACTGCTCTCAGGCTCTACTTTCTAATGGATCACGAGGATTCAACATATGAATTGGGGCAGGGCAGACATTCAGACACTATTCTGTTCAGTGCCAACCAAATACATGCCTCCTAACATGGAATACATCTAAAAGTATTTCTAGCATCAATTCAAACTCTTAGTGTTAGCTGAATATCATCCAAGTGGATGTGGGTAGGACTGAAGTTACAGTCATTAGGATGTCAGTTGCTCCCCAGCTGTGAGCCTCCAAAATAACGATGAGGGGACAGGCAGAGAACATGGATGCTCCCAAAGGAAGCCAACAGCCCCAAGCAACTTCAAAACACAACAGAGTAAGCCACATGAAGTTCTACATCCCCAAAATAATCTTTGGCTCACAGTCAGGTCTTTTAGATACTGTGGAGCAGTAACTGGGATCTTGCTTCCTGGTGGCTGCCTGTCTTGCTTTCCTGGGTAAAGCCCCATTTCTTGCTGTAGCTGGTTGTGGTTTGGTACTCTCTAGCACTGAGAATGAAGTGTAAAGATGCTCCACCAGTCTGTGTGAGCCTTTATGTCCAGAGTTTAATCATTAGAATCCTACTTGCTGAAAAGCATGTGCTAATATGCTTTTACCTATAGCACCAAGTGTATTGTCATGTAATAGCCTTACCCTAGCCTCTTTTTCTGCCCTCCCTTGTCACACACTGTCATAGTGTGGCTGTGTGACTGTCCCATTTCCCAGCCCTTTATAGAATCCTCTCCAGACATTGTTAGATTCCAAGTGGCTTTCTTTACTGTGTAATACTTACTCAACCATGTTCAATCAAGCTACTTGTTAAACAGGTTCCCTATTTAAACCTTTTATGGCTTATAAGAATTTCCAAATTCTTGTAGTAGACATTTAGGGCAATAGGCTTCAGGTCTAGCATGTGTGATTGTTAGCAATAATTTCTCTTCTATGCAGAATACACAGCAGGGGTTCATTGTTTAGTATGTATGGAATTTTATTGTCCTCTATGCTGTTGCCTCATATAGGTTGCCATGGTGTGGGAAAATGAACAGAAATTCAGACTAAGAAAGATTAGCTATATAACATCAATTCACAATTGAAACTAAAGATTAGAAGTTATCTTCAGGTCATGAGGAGGTGGCTCATTGGGAAAATGCTTGCTGTGCATCCCCAGCACCCACAAGAAAGCCAGGCACAGCTGCTGAGTAGCAGTTCAATGAGCTCCAGGTTCACTGAGAGAACTTGACTCAAAAATAAGGGAGCCCCTGTCCCCTATGCTCAGGAAAGACAATGGAAGTAGGATCAAAGAGATTATAAGAGGCAGAGGTCAGGGTGAACCACTGAAACAGTTTTTCCAGACATGACAAGACCACTGCATTTATGAACTCCCAGCAGCAATGCCTTTCCGTACTAGAACAAGCCAGTCAGCATTCCAGCATGGCGGTGTGTGTGTGTGTGTGTCTGTGTGTGTGTATATGTGTGTGTGGGCATGATGCCCTACTCTTTGCTGAGGAGCCATTAGCTGGCTGCTTGGGAGGGAGAGTCAGTTTTCTTTACAGTTGTCACCCCAATAGGTCAACCATGCTCCAGTAGAGTATATGGAAAACATGAATTAGACTCAGTGGTAACACAAGTAAAAAAGTTATAAAGGACACAAAGTCAGGGGGACGTAGATCTTGGAGGAGGAAGGGGGAAGAGTTGGGGTCAATATGTTCAAAATACATCATCTGGGCACCGAAGAGACGTCTCTGTTCAGGAGCACTTGCTGGTTTTCCAAAGTACCTGGGTTCAGTTTCTAGAGCCCACATCACACACCCAACTCACACCATCTGTAACATCCATTGCAGGGAATTTGATGCCCTCTTCTTACAAGGCATACATGTGGTTCACATACATTCAAGCAACACACATAAAATAAAAGTGAATAGCTGGATGATGATGGTGCAAGCCTTTAATCTCAGCACTTGGGAGGCACGGGCAGATGAATCTTTAGATTCAAAGCCAGCCTGGTCTACATAGCAAGTTCCAGGACAGGCAGGACTACACAGAGAAACCCTGTGTCCAAAAGTCAAAAATAAACAAACAAGCAAAGAAATAAATGAGCAAAAGATCTCAGTGCAATATATGCATTTTGAAATTCTCAAAAAATTAGTGGAAAATGTATTTTTAAAAAGTAAAGAATGGTAGAGAAAAAAACCTCTAGCCTCTACATACAAGTATACTTGAAGTGCATGAACACACACATACACACACATATACACACACATACACACACACTATCTTTTGGTAGACAATAAAATGTATTCATTGAAGCTATATGTGCTTCTTATGTGCTTCACATTGAAGCTATATGTGATTCATCTGATCTGAGGCTGATTTTGCTCATAGTTAAATATTTTTGAAATTGGGAAGAGTGTTTTCTTTGTAATATAAAATACTGATATCGGGGCTGGAGAGATGGCTCAGCGGTTAAGAGCACTGTCTGCTCTTCCAGAGGACCTGGGTTCGATTCCCAGCACCCACATGGCAGCTAACAACTGTCTGTAGTTCCAGTTCCAGGCAAAACACCAAGGCAAATAAATAAATAAAGTTGTTTAAAAAAAAAAAATACTGATATCTACTCCTGTACTAAGTAGTGATTTAGATTAGATGAATTATGCTCAATGTCATAAAAAATATTGGCCAGGCATGATGTCACACGTTTTTAGTCCTAGCACTATATAGGTTGGGGTAGACAGATTTCTGTGAGTTCAAAAGCCAGCTAGGTCTACTGAGTGAGACTGTCTCAAAACAAAAAAAGTACTGCTTTCATGTTTGTTTTAGAAAATGTTTTTTTAAGAGTTTACAACAACCTTAATGAAAAAAAATCAGTTGAAAACTTATATGTAAAAAGCACACTCTATTATTTATTATGTTAGACCTTTAGTAGCAGTAACAAATTGCCTGTCAGTGTCTCTTCGTAGCTTGGAATTTATCAAACAGACTAAGTTGGGTTGTGAGCCTGGGAACCCTTCTGTTTTTGCTTTCCTACTTGGGATTACAAGAGTGTGCCATCACACCTGGCTGTGGTGATATTTTGTGTATGCTCTAACAAAAAAAGCTTGCCTGAAGATCAGCAGTCAAAACCAGCCACTAGTTAGTCATAGAGGCTGGTAGTGGTGGCACACACCTTTAATCCCAGCACTAGGGACATTGAGACTGGAAGTGATACTGCAGGACAAAGAAAGGGATACAGTGGTGGAGGAAACAGGAGCTCAGTTTCTTTGTCTGAGAAGCTGAGGTAAGAGTGTGGATGTGGCTGCTCCTTTGTCTGTCTGATCTTCCAGCATTTACCCCAATATCTGGCTTTAGATTTTTATTGGACCAATTAGGATGCATGCTACACCTGGCTTCTTGAAAGGTAATTTAGTGCAGCAAGTGGGTAATTGTGTTCTAGTCTAGTGCTGGAAACTCCATCTTTGGCTATTCTCTCCCTCAGTGTGAACATACAAACATGTACCTCCAGTTTCCTGCAGACCTTCAGAAGATCTCTTTTAATCAGTATACATCACAAAATACATCAGGCTGTGCTTCCATGGATATTAGCTTCTATTCTGAGGCTATATATCAAACTATGTGGGATGTTTCTTGTTTTCTGGAATAAGCCAGACACCTGTGTAGTATTTCTTAGCATTCCAGAAACCTGAGGTGATATGTTCAAGGAGTTTTGGTGATGTCCTGGGCTTGAATAAAATGGAACAACATGAGATTGTCATACATAGCCTTCTAAATTTTCAAGGAAATTCTCACCTCTATAGAAAGAGGTTTCTGGCTGGCCTAGCCCCACAGTCTAGATCTGCTCACTGCTGCTTATCCAGACCAGCAATCCTAAAGTCCCAAAGAAACACACAGACACTTACATTAATTTCATGCTGTTTGGCCTATGACTTACGCATATGGCTGGCTAGCTCTTTCATACTAATTCAACCCATGTCCATTAATCTGTCCTGCCATGTGGCCCATGACTCACCTATTATTTCCTTACAGAAGCTGGATTGTGTCTCTCTCTGACTCCGCCCTCCTTCCCCTATCTATGCTCCGATTTCCCACCTACTTCTAAGGTGCCTGCAGTAGACCAAAACAGTCCCTTTATTCACAGAATAAAGACATCCCACATCACACCTCACTTTGGTTTTTCACTTCCTTTATGCTCTTGAGATAGGTGTTAATGTAAGACTCTCAGCTAGCCTTGTATTCATGGACTTCTTATATATAATACTTGATTTCCTTGGGACTGGAGAGATGGCTTAATGTAGTATGACGTTTCTGGCCTGGACTAGCCCCAAGATCTGGACAAGCAGTTCCAAAGTCTTCTAGAAACACACAGAAGCTTATATTCATTTTACGCTGATTTACCTATGGCCCAGGCATATAACTTGCTAACTCTTAATTCTTAAACTAACCCATGATTTTGATCTTGCTCAGCCATGCGGCTTGGTACCTTTTCTCAGAGTAGCATAGTCCTCTGCATCTGCTGGCTTGCTTCTCTGCTGGAGTCTCTCTGGCATCTCTGCTCTTCTTTTCCTGTTCTCAGAGTTTTCCCAGTCTGGTAGCCCCGTTTGCCTTCAGCCAATCAGTGTTTTTATTAATCCAGTAGGTGGGACAATTATTTACAAAATAGCAACATAATTCCACTACGGCTTAGTAGTAAGTCCTGACTGCTTTTCCAGAGGATCCAGCTTCTATTCTGGCCTCCAATGCTCTCTTCTGGCCACTATGGGCACCAGGTACAATGAGGATGCACAGGCATACTTGTAGACAAAACACTTACACAAAAATTAATATGATTGATTTCCAAATAGTCCAGAGTGTTAGTCAGTTTAGCATAGCTGTGGCAAAAATACCTAGGAGAACACTTTGAAGGAAGATAGGTTTAATTTGTCCACAATTTCAGAGTGCTTGGTCCCTCAGTGCTTAGCCATATCTTGGGCAGAGCAGCATGGTAGCAGCAGACAAACGGGGTTTCTCTACATGTAATATGTAATATGCAGTGTAGCTTTTTCCCTATCATTCATAACACGATTGTCCCATTCCCACTTTGGAATAGTGATTTTCTTGGTCCAGTAGCCATGGATTGAGTAGAGCAATGCAGAGGTGGCTGGGTCTGTGGCAGAGGTAATGCAGCTGTTGACCCTCACTAATAGAAGAAGGGGAAGGAGAGTCACATTACCCTAAACTGAGATTGTAACTATTTTTCCCCTGTCCTCTCTCCTCCAGCTGCAAGTGACCTTGGAAGATGCTGCAGTATGTAAGAAATAGACAGTTAAATGAAAGGGGCTGGGGTAGGACTTTGCAGATGTTTGAGGGTCACTACACTCCTATATGAGCTTTTTGTTCATGATCTATAAGTAATCCCAATATACTCATTGATCCACCAAGTTGGAGTTTGATAGGATTGTTTTTGGTACATCTGTGTAGAAGAGATGTTGATTTACATCTGCCCAGGAAACAGAGGACAATGAAGGGATGGGAGTCAAGTTTAACCTTCTAAGGCATTGTCTCCAGGGACCAGTTCCTCTGGAAACAGCACCACCTGGATCTTTGTGAGTACAAGGCAGGTCAACAGCTGGGCTTCAATGGCACACACCTTTAATCCCAGCACAGGGAAAGCCTGGGAGTGACGACCTACGACTTTAAAAGCATAACTCCAGAGACAGAGATCTTTCTGTGTTTCCATAAGTTCAAGGCTGACTACCAAATAGAGTAGCTCATGCTTTTAGTCTTAACCTGGATGGGATACAGCTGGTGAGAAGGGTATTTAGGGCAGGTTTAGGAAAACAGCAGCAATTAGAAGCAACCAGGAGCAAAGCTGAGGAAGCTAGAAGATAGTTGGGTGAGATTTGACTGTGATATCGTGATATTTCAGGTTTTATAAAGTATGTAACATATCACCACAACTACCACCTGAAATACCAAGTGTTAGTTGTACAGGTTACAGTTCATATTCCAACCACAACATGAGAATACTCATTCAATAAGGTGTATGAATGAGCAAATGGCCTCCTGAGGCAATAGGTAATTTGTTGATGTCCTAGCCTTTCCTTATTATTGGTACTACTTCCTTCCCCTCCCCCATGTTCCCTCCTTATCAGCCTCTCTGAGCACCTTCTCTCCTGAAACTGTTTCTACATCTCCACCTGCTAGTTCTTATATTATTGTTCTCTTTTCTTAAGCTGTCTACTTTTATATTTTGGCACCTTCCAAGGTTTCAGCCCCATTCTATTACCATCATTCTAATTATATTCTTCCTGTAGGAACTTATTCCACTACTCCTGGTTTGACTCCCGTGGATCCATTCACGATACTGCCCCAGAGCTCCTCATTTCAATTCAGACCAATAGGATAGTGAACCAGCTCATGAAAACCAGTTTCACATTTTCAAGAATTTTGTGAGCTAAATTTAGACATTGGTGAAATGCTATAAGTTTAAATTATTTTTAAGGTAATACACACTTAAACTGCATCACTTTCTTTTACTACATTCCTTTCTTTGTTGTTGAGATGATGTGTGTTTGTCATATCTGAATAGTAGAAATTATCAATATAAGAGTTTAAACCAAGTAGTGATTACTGAAAGCTTAGAAGCTAACTGACACTATGGGGGTGCTTACACCAGGGAAATTGGGAAA
Organism: Sigmodon hispidus; assembly: GCA_004025045.1. NCBI lineage: Eukaryota > Metazoa > Chordata > Mammalia > Rodentia > Cricetidae > Sigmodon > Sigmodon hispidus. The sequence continues at coordinate 161,379 of PVIH01002058.1, forward strand.
TGCTACGAACCAGAGTTCAATTGGGAGATTGATTGCCTTGACTTTAGAAAGTGATAGATGAAGTGTTGACAGTGTAAGCTAAGATGAATAGTGTATTATACTTTGGTTAATATGAAAAATTAAGGAAGTATATTTTTAGAAATCTATTTGCATGATTCAACCAACAATAGTGAAAAGCTTATGTCTTCACTAGGAACATTCTAGTTACATCTCTATTGTTTTACTCTCTTTTATTTATTGACATAAACAGCAGCCAACATTTATGTTCTATATGAGCTTGAGGCAGGAGCTACCTCCCAGGAGATTGCAAGGAAAAAGGGCCCATAGTGAAAAACTACAAGCTGTTAGTAAGGCTAGGATCTCCAGGGATGAGAAAGAAAGAACAGCAGCTGGGTATGAAATAGCCACATGGACCCAGTAAGAGACTGACACAAACCCCAAGAGGCAAGCTTGGCTGTGGTGGAAATGTTGTCTGTATGATATAAATAAAGTAACTGGTTTGGCCTATGTGGAGCACTGTAGAAATGGGTGGAGAATCAGAAGACAGACAGGTAGAAGGAGGGTGGAGTTAGTTGCCATCTGACCCCCGAGAAGAACAGACATGTAAGAAACACAGGTGAGCCACAGGCCGGGACACGTGACAGACAGATTAATGGAAATGGGTTGATTTAAGATGAAAGAGCTAGCTAGTAATGTGCTTGAGACATGGGCCAAACAGTATGAAGTTAATATAAGTGTCTCATTCATTTCTTTGGGGGATAAAAGCCGCCACAGACCAGGTCCTAACACTGGGCCCAAACGGGCCCGGGAAACATTTTACAACACTTGGCCAGTGTGGGAGTCATCTGGACAGCATCCATGAGACCCCATAGGGCATACAGTATAGACACTATTGCCCCTTTACATATCCTTGCTTCTAATGCAGCTAATACAATAGAGAAATTTGTAAGGATGGCTTCGAAAAACTTTCACCCATTTCTAGAAAGAGATCCCAGACCATGGTATAGGCAAGGGGATAACCAGAAACACTGAAGGTACTTCTTGGAAGCTGTGGGAACCAGAGAAGCTTAGTATAATTACTTGAAACACATAAAAAGTTGGAGGTAGCAATAGGAGATAGTGACTGGTCTTAGCTAGGTGGACAGCATGTGGATAGAGCATGAACATCTATCTCCTTGGCTGGACTAGGTGGGCATACATGGTGTATATGTGCCTTCTAGCATCTCTGTCTCAATAGTTCAGAGACTTGATCAATCTCAGAACAATGACCTCACCTCTGTCCAGTTTCTTCCATTGCCCTGGACAAGGAATGTTGATGCCCTTTTCCTCTCTTGGAAACCCTTTCACTCTCAGGAGAATCTGTCACTTTCTTTAATTCTTCAACTTCTACTTTCTCACTTTTTTTTTTGTAATTTTTCTTAATAAAATTTGTTTTGCTTTGCATACGCCCACGGGAGTCTGTGTCTTTTTTACCTTGACTGGTGTAAGACAGTACTTGATAGTGTTACCCCGGCTGATCTTTAGCAGTGGTGAGAGTCTGACCACTGAAGTCAAGCACAACTAGCCCAAGAAACGTCAGTCCAGAGAATCTATTGGCAGAATGCAATTTGCTGTTAAAAATGTATTATAAGTTATATCCTTCACATAAGTGATAAGTGCAAAACTGGATGTACATAGACATGAAAGCATTCCCTTTGCAGAAGAGAACCAGGTAAATATTTACCACCACATTGAGGCTTGAGACTCTTATTACCAACTCCTTAACAGAAATTTACATATAAAATGATAGGTATCTCAGACATGTCAAAAATGGAATGTGTTTTTCTCCTCCTCTCTTATTCTTCTAGTCTACTGGGTGTTGAAGAATTACACTACCACACAGAGGTGAGAGAGGAAGACTATAGCTGCAGATTGTTTTGGCTTTGGGACTTATCTGTGGAGGCCACAAAGGAGGTAAGTGAGGGATCCATGATGAGTGGGACTGCTGGCTGGTTCAGTCATAAGCAAAGGGTGTCTTGCCCAGACTCATTGTGACAGAGACCAATGAACTTAATGAGACATTCCAGAAAGACGATGGTCATGGTCACAGACTAAATCACTGATGAGGTGGGAGACATAGGGTCTTAGAGGGTTACCTGACAAGACCTCTGTGTCTTAGTGTGGCAGCAGAAGAATAGATGCAGAGGGAGATTGGAAAGGCATCAAGATCAACATGAATGAAGCCAAAGACAGAGTAGGACCAGAAATCCAACCACTACCCATGTGTAAAAGAGTGCACAAAGAGTGTGTCATGACCATGAAAGGTCACTGAGTTCTAGATCTTTGGAGCCTAGACAGGGCTATATCTCTGACCTATTTCCTATCTTCTCTGTCTTTTTCTTTAAGAGGTCTTTCTTGCTGCTTCTATCAGTGTGTCTCTATCTAGTTTGTTGTTCAGAAAGAGAGGGACTTGGAAGAGGCACCCTCTAGGCTCAGACCAGAGGTATTCCTGTAACCACAGGATGAGTCCCCGGTGAGGAGAGCCTAGGACAGATTTATTTATTTTTTTAAAGATGAGATCATCATGAAGGCCAGGTTGAACTTGAACTTGCTATGTAGCCCAGGCTACTCTTGACCTTATGATCTTCCTGTCTCAACTCTCCAAGTAGCTAGGATTACAGATGTGTGCCCCTCTTTCTGGTTCTGATTGTGGACAGTATGCTCCTGGGAATGAGGAAGTGGGCTAGGAGGAGAGGAAAACTGAGCATTATCCTGATTGGAATTTCCTGGAAGGTGACGTGGAATCACAAACCACAACACAAGTATTGCATTGTGTTGAGACAAGCATTTCCTCCTGTGCTAGTCACTCATTTGCTAAAGTTGGCCCTCCCTCCGAGGGACTGCATGCAGACTTCTAGATAGGCAGGCTAGGACTGTTTGGCTGAGGATCAGGCTCCAGCATAGGAAAGAGTTATGAACTTTGAACATCCAGCCCTCAGAGCAGCTCAGACAGTGTGCCCACTCTCAATAGGATCAGAGTCAGCAGCAGCAGTATCCACTGTAGTGTGGATACTACACAGTTATGTCTTGTATGTAAATTGCTGCCTTTTTTGTGTCTGAGCTAAAATACCTGAGGGAAAACAACCTAGGGAAGGAAGTGTTTATTTTGGTTCACAGTTCAAGGATATAGTTTATCATGATGGGGAGTCATTGGTGGCAGGAATTTGAGGTAGTTAATCATCATTCACTAGCCAATCAGGAAGCAGAGAGAGATGAATGCTGGGACTCAGTTGGCTTGCCCCTGTTCCCATTTTATTCAATCCAGAATGGGACTATGCATACTGAGGGTCAGTCTTCCATCCTCACTCAGATCACTCTGGAACACCATGACAGACACTTGCAGAGGAGTGTCTCCTAGGTGATTTCAAATCCAGTCAAACTGATGATGATCACTCCTCTCCCAAAGAAGAATCCAAATATACTGCAGAATCTAGAGAAGGACCAGGTGATGACCCAGCCAGTTGGTCATAGTCAGCTGGATGCCTATAGCTCTAGCACTGCTAGGGGCAGGGCAGAGACAGGTGGATTATGGGAACTTCTTGGCCAGCCACCCTAGCCAAAATGATGAGATTTAGGTTGCTTATTTTCTGTCTCTAGGAAGTAAGGCCATGAGCAATAGAGCAAGATGCCTGATGTACTGTTCTGGCCTCTTTGGGAGTCCATATGAATATGTGTGCACCTACAAACACACACACACACACACACACACACATACACACACACACACACACACATATTTTCTTTTGCATTCAGTTTTTGGAATTCTCCTTTGTCACATAGGCCTAAATGGTTAATAATAGCTATGTTCAGAGCCCTTTCCTTGGGTTTTATTCTTTTTGGGGATTATTTTTAGGCCTTCATACCCAAACTGGGCCATCACCCTTGCCTAATTTAAAAATCTCACAGATCCAATGTTCTCAAAAAATCAATAAGATTTTCCTTCCTGCCAGATTTTATTCTCAGGGCTGGTTCTGCATGAGTCTGATTTTATACACACTATTGTAATAATTTATTAACTTGATAAAATCTGCTGACTCCTCATGGAAAATACTTGTTTATATTTTAACATTTCCTGCAACTTTCTACCATAGCCTTTATTATTAAGCATTTCCATGAGAATAGGGCTTTTGTTTTAGAAGTTCATTTTTTCCTGTTGTCTATTGTGTCCCCTGAAGTCACATTCTTGTTTGTGACATAAATTGTGCTTTTCATATCAAAAGCACTCAATGAACCCTGAATGATTAATCTTCCCATAGTCTTTGAATTATCTAGGTGACTTGAATTAGCCTCATTTTGCAAGCAGGGAACCTACAGAGACACTTGAAGATGTGCATCCTTGATGTTGGATAGTGTTATTTTTGCTGAATGTTTTTTAAAAAGATATTATTTGTTTTTATTGTTGTGGGTGGTGATGTGTGCATGTCCTGGCACATCTGTGGTCATTTAAAGTGTCAGTGATCTCCTTTTACCACAAGTGGATTCCAGGGACTGAACTCAAGTTCACAGAAATCACTTTTACCTTCTGAGCCATCCCTCTGGTCCTTGTTATAATGTATACTATATTATGTTTTTTTTTTTCTCAAAGGTGAGATGTCAGTGAGGAAGTTTCACAGTCACTGTGTGTCTGTTTTTGAGGGTGGGTGGTGCAGGGGAGATACCTGTGGGACACATTTCTACTACATGAGAGTACAGTTACAAGGACTGAGGGGAAATTCCAGCTTTGAGTATCCCTTTCACATTGGTTATCCCTGGACCTCCCCTTGCAAACAGACTACATGACTGTTGGATGACCTTGCGCCTCCACATTAGCCACTAAACTAGAGTGAATTGTTCTGGTTCTTTTCATGCTGCACACAGTGATTTAAGAATTTCCTTGCTGATGGGTGATCAGAAACAGCAATGATGAATACCAAGCCAAAATTTTAAAGCCTATATAGCAGTTTACTATTCAGTGCAATTTCACACAGAAGATAAGCTTGCGGAGCGACAGGATGTGAGTCTTGTGCGTCCTTGACCTTGGGGTATCTCCAAAGTTTCTCCTCCTTCCACCCTCCTTAATAGATTCCTATTAAAACCCTTCAAGGCCCTTTGCAGACTTGGCCACTTCTATCTCTTTCCCTATCTTTTTCTTTTGAATCCACATTCTATTTTGTTTGAAGCTCTCTTGTGGAAGTTATCAGACTACTATCTTATCCTCCTGCTAGATTATAAACTTCTTGGGGGCAAGGGCTATAATTAATTCATCTTTATCATCTCCAAGGGCCTAAGAGCCTCTATTCTTCCTATTTAAATAGTGTTCAACTGAATGTTAAAGTCCTAATGAAACATAATATCTAAAATTTGTGTGAGTGTATGTATGTATGTATGTGTAACCCTTTCCCACAATCAGGTTAGAGCCACTTGAGGATGCTAATCTCAAGCTAAATTCCATGAGAAAAACCAAATACCTCCTAGGTATTCCTAGGAGGAACTTTTCCTAGTCTAAACAGGGTCACAGTTTCAGTGACTCTCATGTTGTCTGTAACACTACATAATAGACTCTAAACCTTTGAGCTTTGGTTTTCAAAAATATCTGTTTTACTAACAAACCAGGGGCCTGCAAAGGGAAGCCCTGCTTTTGAGTCACATCCAGGGTAAAACTGCAATGAGATACAAATCGGGAGAGAGTGCATTCTCCTAGGTACTCAGAGATTAATTGCATTTGCTGTTCATCAACTTCTAGGAATCTGGAAATAATATTCCTGCTGGCTATTTGTGTTAGAACAGATGTAAAATGAATCAGTCTAGTGAACAATACTAGGTCTATATTGGAAAAAGGAAGATTTGATAGTAGTTTCCCCAATGGGAATCATTAAAAAATGTCTTCCAAATCACATGCTCAGTAGGTCCAAATATTATGATTGGGTTACATGGAACAGTTACATGGAACCCATGGGAACAGTTTTTACTTTTTCCCAATACCATTTCTCCTGCTCAACTCCACCTTTTGAGAGGGAAATTCTTGCTTATAGTACCAACAACTTCTTCCTGGAAAACTGATAAAAATGAAGCTGACTCCAACTGCTAGGTCTCCAGTAGATCTTCAAGTCCTAGTTCCCTCCATCCCCAGCAAGACCCAGAAGCAGGGGTATCCCTGTTGGATTGCAGAGAATAAATCCAAGGTGCACCCTGTCAGCATGGTGTTAGAAACAACGCGTCCCCCAATTCTTTGCCCCCCAACCGCTGTCCTTTGCCACTAACACAACAATGTAGATAGTTTACTACAGTGGGTACTATATTTCCATGTTGATAACAAATTCCTTTCCAACATTGTGTTACACACAAAATTTATTAATTAAACTTTTACATGAGAATGACACCTACAATCTATTGAAGTTGATTAATGAAATTAGAAGGTTTATACCTTTAAAAATGTAAATTTAGTGATGCTGCATTGTAGAAAACTGATGTTCTCCTTGCCAGCCAGTCACAATAGCAAATAGCTTCTTAGTTACCGGTAGAGCCCAATGTTCATTTCCCCAAGACTGGGGGCCTTTCTGTCTTGAACCTGTACAGATCCTGTATGTGCGGCCACAGAGCTTCTGAACTGATATGTATGTAAGTTCTGGAGAGAGAGAGCAAGGAAGAGAGAAAGCAGAAGTGAGAATGAGAGGGAGAGAGGGAGAGAGCGAGCGAGAGAGAGAGAGAGAGAGAGCTTTAAGTTGGGTGGGTAGAGAGGTAGGAGGAATTGGAGGAGGAGAAACATCAAAATATATTGCATAAAAATTTAAATAAAAAACTAAAAATAAACAGAAGTCCCAATATAAACAATATTTGGCTTTAAGAGGGGAATCTCAACCTGTGTTCTAGCATCAACATTTTCACATCATTTTACTCTATGGGAATTATATGATCATGATTAATTATTATTATTATTATTATTATTTTGTGTATGTGTGGTGTGACTGTTAGTGCTAACATGCATAATGGCATGTATGTGAATGTCAGAGACAACTTTTCAAACTTGTTCTCTCCACTATGGGCTCCAGGGACTGAATTCAAGTCTGAGTTATTTTGCTGGCCCTATATTCTTATGTACATACATTCTCTGGCACATGAACAGAGTGTAGACTGTCCTTGTTTATGCTTCTGGCTTCCCAAGCATCCTATTTTCTGCCTTGTTTCTAGTTCAGCCCCTGTATTCTTCACAGCTTACATTAGGAATCACATCCATGGTACCCAGAATTTTTCTTATCCTTGATTTTATTTTTTTAAAGCTAAGTCGTCTGGCCTTGGCACCAACATTTGGTGACCTATGTCCACAATAGTTTGGCCTAATTCTTGTGAGGATGGAAGCAGCATACAATGTAGCAGGTGTAGGTTTCCTCATGTGTATATAAAACTGACTCCCATGGTTTCATGAAATTAAAGCATTTTACTGGTTCAGTTTTATTCATCAAATTTATAGAGGGCTACACGGCACTGGGGTGCTTGAACAGATTCCAGTGTCATGGTAAAGACGGGATGGAGGCTTTCAGAAAAGTTTACAGGAGGTTAGGGTGTGCAAAGGTCTTCTATGTGATATTGCTTAATGGATGTGCAAACATAAAGGCTTCCACCGACGGGGAACGTCAGCTGAGGATCGGAACAGTTTGGAGTTGGACAGCGGAGGAGAGGAGACCACGAAGGACCCAGAGAAGAATTAGACAGCTCCTGCTGCAACTCCAGCTAGCCCAGAACTGTAGAGATGAAGGGCTAGGAGAAGGATCTGCAGTCTGGATGCTATAGGTTGTTTATTTTGTGTTAGTTACTATGTCTTCTTTCTTATGCTAACTGCAGGATGATTTTTGCTTTTGGAAAAACACCCAGCTCTCCTCTGAGGCAAGCCTCATGGGGCTGACTTCACTCTCAGCTTTGAGAGGGAGGGCAGTTCATAAGCCTGGACCTGTCAGGGCATCCGTTCTGTTAAGAGCTGTGTACACATGTGCTGACAAGACATGAAGCTTTTATTCTCCGGGAGAGACTTGAACTTAAAATTACATTGAGCCAGGACTTTCACAGCCATTGAACCCCATGGAAATGCTTCTGGGAGTTTGGAGCTAGCTGAGTGGACCTGGCGCTCAGAAGTATGAAGAAGAAAAGGCAACTCTCAAGAGCTGTGCGATTACCCAAGGAGGGCAAGCCTACCAGCCGGTCATTTCAGTCCAGACTTCTCTCTCTCTCTCTCTCTCTCTCTCTCTCTCTCTCTCTCTCTCTCCCCCTCTCTCTCTCCCTCTCTCTCTCCCTCCGTCCCTCTCTCTCTCTCTTCCTCTCTCTCTTTATTTCTCTCTCTCCCTCTCTCTCTCCCTCCGTCCCTCTCTCTCTCTCCCTCTCTCTCTTCCTCTCTTTATTTCTCTCTCTCCCCCCCCCTCTCTCTCTCCTGTGTGTGTGGCCCCGTGATCTGTCTGTCTCAGTCATTCCATAACTGAACACACACCACCATGGGTGCTGAGGACAAAACTCTTCATACTTTGTTGCAAAGAACACTTTCCTGACTGAACCATTTTCCCAGCCTCCTGAGTTGCTTCTTGTCAGGTATTTGGTTGCAGCAGTGAGAAAAATACAATGGCAGGTGATAGAGCTGTTTTTCCTCCATGGATTATCCACAGAACCAATGCGGCTAAGCACAAACTGCTCTGCAAAGCAATGGTTCCCTGAAGGGAATTGTCACCGGGGTCACTTAGTTGGCCACTCTCATCAAGTGGCCTTGGCTTGGGCAGGGTGGGGTGGTGGTACTATAAATAAGACTAGAGAGGAAAAGGAGAAGGGGAAGGGACAGGAAGAGGAAGGAGGAGAGGTACAGAGACCCAAATAGCAGGTGCACATCTGAGTGCGGTTTAGAATCTCAATCTCCTTTCAGTGCCTACATATAAATTTGCAATTATGCTTCACTAAGTACAGATGAGTTCATTTTGCCTCTGCTCAGAACCAGTTGATGAGAGAGATGCCACAAACCATCCTTTTGTATTTGCTAAATCTGGACCTAATTCCATTTTTCAAGAAATCATGTTTGCAGAAATAAGGCCACATGGAAATGAACAAATAATGAAAAATTGAATATAACAAACCCCTGAAGTCCTAGAGAATTAAAATTCTGCCAGAATTATTTATAAAATGTGCAGCAGTATCCAAAAAGTATTTACAATTTGCTCCACGGCTTGTAAAATCTGGTGTAGTCCAAACACACTTGGTGGTTCCATGAGACTCCAAACATGTTTCTGAAATCCCATCTCCATCTTCAGTGCAGAGCAAAGAACCCCATATGGTGGGATCAGACTCTGACATGCATTTCTCCTAGAGACAGACCTTCTGGGCCACTCAGTATAGTGATTGTGCACGAAACCAGCCTATTCTCTAAGAAGACTATGAATACACAGGGCATCCAGTTTCCTATGACCCACAGAAGTTGCCCGAAGGTGGGGTTGGGTAAGGGTGGAAGGGGTGGGACTTCACAGACCAGAATATGGGAAGAAGGTCCACATGGAGTGAGTAGCCCAAGGCCCTTGAAAGACAGAAGTGTGTGCGTATGGGGGGTTTGCTTCTCTGCTTTTCTGAGGTCTTGAGTTTACTCCCCAGCACTTACTTAAGGATGCCCCCAACCACCTGTGACTCCATCTTGAAGAGATTCATCACCCTCCTCTAGCTTCTGAGGGTACTCATACACAGGTGACATTCATTCACAATACACACAAATTAAAAACAAATGAAAAATACATGACAAGCAAAGGGGAATCTCAACACCGAGCAAGCAAGTGATTTATTTATGCTGGAGTGATGGAGACCCAGATGCAGCTTTCAAAGTTTCCCCTACATAGAGATGCTGGGAGCAACCCTGCAGGGGGATTCCGATGTTCCCTCCCACTTCACTGAGCCACACATCCCTTGCTGTTGTGACCCATTCGGATGGTGGGAACACAGTGCCGTTCGTCCATCTGCACCCCTTTGAAACAAGAATCTCATATTCCAGCGTCCCTTTTAAATGGTGGGTACAAGAGCCAACTCGTGCTGCTTGTACAAGGTCTCACAAGGCTGTTAATCACAAGTACTGATAGCTACCGTTCAGCATTGGATGAATACCAATTAGGGAGATGGGCAACCTGAGGAATGGAGAGGAGAGAGCAGTGGGGGACTGGCTTTGTTGTTTTGGGGAGGGGTTGCCAAAAAAATATTACCTGGGGCGCCAGTTCTTCTCGCCAACCCTGAGGGGTGGCTGGTGAGACTGGCAGACTAATTTACAAAGTATAAAGTGGAGGCTGTAGTGGAAGCACATATTATTATTGATAAGCTTCGTTTTCCTAGAGGGTGATGGTCAAATCTGACTTGCTTTGAGTTTTAGAATCAGGCAGCATTTGTCTACACTTTATAATTCTGTTTACTTAGTCTCTCATGGTATGTCCTGTCTAAGGGGGTTGTGGGGAACTACAGGCAAGCTCACAGGGAAAGGCTTGGGAAACAAATAAACAAACAAAAGATCTTTGCCACATGCAAAAGAGAATTTACCAGGGAACATTTAGGAGAAAAGACTGAAAAGAAATCCTGGTTAAAGGCCTCCTGACACTTGGTCACAGACTAAACTAAAACAAATCGGTAGCCTAAACACCAGGGCTTTCAGCAATATGCAGTTTATGTGTATGTACACATGTGTTTATGCATTTGCTTGTGAACATGTATGTGCATGTATCATGGTTGAAGGCCAGAGGCTAATGTAGGGTCTCTTCCTCAGAATAATTTCATCTTATTTTTGACACAAGGTCTCTCACTGAATATGGGACTCACCAATTGGCCAGCCTGGCTGACCCGCAGAGCAACCTCCTGCTCCTGGTTCCATGCTGGACCCAGGCTCAGGACTTCATGCTTGGGTGGCAAGTGCCTTACCAGCTGAGCCCCAGCAAGCCATTTTCAGTGCTGGGTCAGTGCCACTCCAAACGAGCGCTCAGTACAGAGACTTCTTCCTCATCCTTCGAGACCCCAGCTGGCCCTAAATGTCTCTCAGTGTCTCTGGTGGAATATTGGGAACAGTGATTCTCAGTAGGGTGAACAAGTTTTAGAACTGGCTGCTGGAGCAAAAGCAAAGCTGTTGAGAGCTAAATGCAGACTTAGGAATAGGAAGGAGAAGCATTTCTCCCAGGTCACTTGGGGACTGTCTTCCACTGTCCCCCAGTACAGTAGCTCAGCATGGAGGGGCTCCTCAGGGCAGAGGGAAAAATAGAAAATTCAACTTGGGCTCTCAGAAGACAGCAAGCCAAGAGGACAAGACAGTGCATAGAGGAAATCCACTCATCCAGCAGGAGAGAGGGTCCAGGCCGAGCAGCAGACGGAAACGTACGTACGGCATCACTATCTTGTCAACACTGTTCTGAGAAGCTCAGTGAGGCCGCTCTTGGAGAGGAGCATGAAGACATATAATCCCAGTCCAGAGGGTGTTTGTGGAGAATTCTGGAAAGCTGACAAAATGGTGTGTGACTTTTGGGGGATTGGATGTTGTGAAGGTGAGCCACATGTAGGAGTCAGGAGGGTACACAGCACAGACACTGCTGTTCAGTGATTCAGGGCTTTTCAAAATTATACCAACTTATGTACCTGTTGACACGGGCTTAGAGCAAAAGCCAGGTTCTGGGATTCCTCATAGGCTAGGCTGGACTGCTTGTCCCTGTATGTCAGTCAAAGAGACCAGCCATGGTAAAGAGGAGAGAAAGGAGATTTAGTCATGGTGACCACAATGGGAAGCACACTTGGAGAAGCTTGGTGACCCAAGCACATCTTCAGTCTACCTCGTGTGCTTTAGTTTAAGTCAAGGAAGGATAAGGGCAGGGTACAGCAATATAATGAAGATGCTGATCCAGATGTCTCACTCATCTGACTATTATCTGGCTTCTGATTCTGCAAGGTGGTTCAGGAAGTCTTTGTGCTTGAGGGAAGCATGCTGGTTCCTAGATGACGGCTCCTGCTCAGTAGTGCACCTTGTAACCAAGGACGGCTGCTCTCATCTGGGGTGCAGACTGTCCTGCATTCCATGCCACAGCCTGGGGGTGGTTGTTGTTTTTTATAATACAAATGTTTTCCCTTCTTCCCCTTCCCTTCCTCTCCCCTCCCCTCCTCTCCCTTCTTTTCCTTTTCCCTCCCTCCCTCCCTCCCTCCCTCCCTCCCTCCCTCCCTTCCTCCTTTGCCTCCTCCTCTTCTTTTTCTTTTCTTCTTAGCCTCCTCCTTTTTTTTGGTTTTTCAAGGTTTCTCTGTGTAGTCCTGACTGTCCTGGAACTTGATCTGTAGACCAGGCTGGCCATGAACTCGGAGATATGTCTGTCTCTGCCCTCTGAGTGCTGAGATTAAAGGCATGGGTCATCACATTCAATTTAGAAAGATAGTTTTTAATCAGTCCTGTTTTTCTGGAATGCAAAATGACTTCAGATTTTTAAAGGATAACTGGACATCTTGTGGCCTGCTTTTTGGAAGCCTAGAACAGGCTATGAAAACTAAGACCCTTAAAGGAGACAGACAGAGTGAAGGCTGAGGTGCAGGCTTTTATCTGCTTTCGGTCATGCTGTGGGTCCAAGTGAGGAGTCAGTGCTTTTGAGCAAATGCTCCATTAAGTGTGGCAGGGAGAAGATGTAGGACTGAAAGAGTAGACAACCCTCTTAGCCTACCATAAAGGGATATGCAGGATAGCAAGAGAAAAGCCTATGACTTGGGAGGCTTTAGATTTAAGATCCAAAGGGCGGGGTGGGGGGGCAACGGCGACATGGACTATCTACTTTTATGTTTTGTTTCTTTCAGGTGTGAACAGCCACATAGAGATATGATTGGGCAGAAAGGGGCTGGTGGTTCCAACAGTGTCCACCTGTTCATTTGGAAATCTCATTTGAAGATTTCCCTTTCTTGGGATGGGGCAAGGTGTTTCTAGAATAAGGCTCTAAATTCTCTAAGGCCACTGCCACACAGGAGTGCAGGCAGGGAAGGAGTATTTCAAGGTTTGGGAAAGGCTTTGCAGGCAGGTGTTTTGGTTTCAATGCTGTGCCTTGGGGAAGAGGATTTCTAGATTCTGTGGCTCGCCTCAGTGAAGAACAGGACTGAGAACCAGGCAGAAAGAGGCCAGAAACTTTTCTCCTAAGGATGATTTTGAGGCGAAATCAGTTTTTTCTACAACAAGTTTTCCACCAACAAAACTTAAATATCCACATGAATTCTTTCAGAGTTCTTCTTTTAATATTCATTTTTTATGTGAATTGGTGAATGTATAACTGTGTAAAATCTTGGGATTACAGACAGTTGTTAGCTGCCATGTGGTTTCTGGGAATTGAACTGGGGTCCTCCAGAAGAACAGTCAGTGCTCTTAACCACTGAGCCATCTCTCCAGCCCCCTTTCAGAGTTCTGAGAGTGAGCATTTCCAACAACCTGCAGGATATTGCCCTTGAGATTGTTTCAACGACTAAGTTTTTAAGAAGTTCCTAAATGTGCCTATATTGATTGTATCCAGCAGTGGATTTCACTGTGACCTTTGCATGATGTGTGTATGTCGGTCTGATTCATCTGCGTGTCCCTCACACCCCATGTGCTCCCTGCTTTCTGTCATCTGCTGTGTATCCTCTCGTGAATCCTACTAGGCTTGTTCATAGAAGCAAGGATGATGGTTTTTCACAGAAGCGTGGGGACATTGTCAGGGGCTACTTCACTTAAGAAAATGTTAAGAAATGAATTTTAGCCACTGGCTGCCAGGCAGCCATTATGTTTTAATATGGACAATTTAAATAGTCCTTGAAGAGATGACTCTGCATGGTGATATGCTGAAGATTGGGTTTCTATATTTACACGGTAATTTCTTAACATGTTTTCAATTGTTAGTTTTCTGAGATAATGGGCTGTGCCATGTTGAATTGCCTCTGGTAACAACTACACCCTCACTTCTTTATGTATTGACTGACAGCTAGTGTTCTAGGTTGCACTAATTTGGTTACTATACAAGGAAAACTACAAGAAATGACATTACCTTTATCCAATTCTAATTGCAACAAGATGTACTAGGATGTTCCTTCCATTCTTTCTCTTTCCCCCAATTTTTAAAGCTGCTACTGAGTCAATGGAACCCAGCCAAAACCCTGGAAGCCTTCCAGACCTGTGCATTTCTCTTGCCCATTACAGCTGAAACAGTACTAGCAAAGCAGAAATAGCTCCAATTACACAAACATTCCCCCACAATTTAAGATTACAGCTGGCATGCCAAATCGATATTAGGACATGTTTAATACACTCATGTATTTGGGGGGTGGGGAATAGAAATAACACCTTTTATTTCAGAATCAATTTGAAGGGGGCTGACTCCATGCTCTGAATAGAGATCTCAGCCCATAATCTTGGGTTCCTGAGCACACAGCACCAGTTTAGCTTCTAATTTACTCTCGGGTGACTTAGTGGTATTGCTTAATTATAGCAGTTGCAAATTCCATCCTCCCAAATACATCACAGGCAGCCAAACATCTGCAGGGTTCTGCAGGAGGGAGGGCGCCAAAATGAAATGTTCAGTTTTGTATTATTTTGCTTTTATTAGTTTTTAATACATATTTGTAATAAACAAGACGAGCAAGACGACACTTAAATAAGCACCAATGGTAATCAAATGTAAGACAGTAAGTTGCAAAAATGCCCATTCTGTGAAGGGAGTATGATCCTCCAGAGATGTGAGGCTGAGGCAGGCTATGTGTTAAAATAACACTGACTTTTCAGTGGTCATTTGCTGTAGAAGGAAGAATTCTCAACCTGGGAAGTGTAGATGGGAGCTGGAGGAAGTGCTGCAGAGCAGAGCACTCTGATGTTCTGGGAGGTGGAGGACGTCTCTGACTCCCATTGCTGGGGCTTTCAGTAACCCTGATAAAGACAGAGTAATGTCAGGAACTCAAAGTTCAAAGCCATTTTAGCCCTGAATGTCTCAAGCTGCTGACTGACAGATAATAGCAAAATGATGGTTATTTTCAATAAAAGATGTTTTCAAGAAAAATCTGAAATACTATCATTTTTGGAAAATAATTTTATCCAGTATATGACATACTAAAAGATACAAGGCTGGGTATGGTGAAGAGTGCCTTTAATACCAGCACTTGGGAGGCAGAGGCAGGCGTATTACTGTGGATCTGAAGTTAGACTGGTCTTCATAATAACTCCCAGGCCAGCCAGGGTCATGTAGTAAGACCTGCTTTCTTGCTTTTTTGTGATATTATTTATCATTTGTTAGTGTGTGAAAACTCTTTGGGGGCTGTCTTATTTTTTGTTACAAAATGGTATTTCTTATCACTGAAAGAGATGCATTTATACCCAGCACCCATGTGAAAAAGCCAGGGGTGGCTGTATATGCCTGCACTCCCAGAACTTGGGTGGTGAAGAATAGTTGATCCCTAGAGACTATTGTTAGCCAGCTTAGTCTCCTTAGTAAGTTCCAAGTCAGTGAGAGACCGTGCCACACACACACACACACACACACACACACACACACACACACACACACACAGGGGCTATGGGGCTATTTTCAACTCCAATCCTTTATAAACATAGTGATGAGTACAACTTCAGAGTTCATAGGGACACATTCCTCTAGTACAACAGTATTTGTATAAACTCAAAAAGAGAAGGGGAAAAGAAAAAAAAAGTACAAAATATAAAAAAGTAGCTAATTAAAAAAATTGCTTCTCATATGCTCGGCAGGGATCTGGTAAGAATTAAGCTGAGGCTAATGGAGCCCTCAGCTCCCATATAACGCCACTGAGGGAGGAGGCTGGATATTGCCTTCTTGGAGGCAAACAGCTTAAGGAGCTCAGTGGATGTCTTAGTGAAGCCTACCGAGCAAATGCTCCTGTCCCCAGCTGGTATGAAGATAGAGATAATATTGCTGTCACTGTGGAGCTAGGTGCGACCTTCGAGAGTGCTTACAGCTTTGTCACCTCAATGAGGTGTTAGCTGGAAGCTGAGGGGGACTGGTAAGGGCCTCTTATTAGACCTTCCAGAAGCCCAGGGTCTTGAGGATGCTCAGGAGGGTGTTGGGTATATGTATGGTTTATTAAGAAGACTCATCCATTTTTTTTTACTAAACTCCTGTGTGTGTGTGTGTGTGTGTGTGTGTGTTTGCCTTGTTAATTTTTTTTAAATCTTTTTTTATTTAAAGAGTTTTAATTTTTTTTTTATTTTTCATACCAACCATAGTTCTCCTTCCTTCTCCCCGTGTCATTCATCCCCCACTTTCCCCCACCCCACCCCCATCCACTCCTCAGAGAGGGCAAGGCCTCTCATGGGGAGTCAGTGAAGTCTGGCATATCAAATTGAGGCAGGATCAAGCATTGTGTGTGTTTTCTAAAGCCTGGCAGTTCCCAAGCAAGCCTGTCTTAGGTTATCTTATCTTATCTGTGGGCAACTCAAGGCTATAGTCAGGCTTTTCCTGGAGAATTCCCAGTATCCCATGGGAGGAGTTCCCAAGAGCTGGTTTTGAGTATGAAGTGTCTGCAAAGCCTCGTGGGCACTACATTTGTCCCTCATGTTCCCTTCCCAGTAGGCCTCTGCACAGTGCTTACTGGCTTTGCTAGCTACTTTAAGCACCTCCAGTATCACAATGTCCAAGAGCTTGTTTGGAACTGCAGGAACTGGGACCCAACATGTAAGCTACTGCCTCTGAAGAGCTGGAGATGAGACCTATACACCCTCAAGATTACGTAATTCACCTTGGAGGTTTGAGTGGCTAAGGCTGTTTACATATGGAGCGAGATTTTGCATGACAGAAATTTTGTATAGAAAGAACATAAGCTTGAGATAGATTCTGTGCAGTGACTCAGGGAAGCCTTTTGGGTGAGGATTCTATCTATCTACCTACCTACCTACCTATCATCTATCTATCATCCATGTATGTATGTATGTATGTATGTATGTATGTATGTATGTATGTATCTGTTTTTTAAATTAACGTACAAGGCAGCATGTTTCTTTATGGCATTTCATGTACATGTTCCTTTGTCTGATCCTCTTCCCTACCTTTTCTAGTGTGCCCTGTGGCCCCATTTTTCCTCTGTCCACTTACAGGTCATGCATATTCTTTCACTCTCCTTTTTTTTTATTATTATTATGAACAAAGAAGTCACACTTTCTATCTTTGTTCACTCTCCTTCTTAAAACCCTTTCTCAGCCTTGATTTTAAAGTACCTGCTGCACAAGCAGGAGACACTCAGCATCCATATACATGCTGGCACAGTGCTTCTGGAAGGGAGGGAGGGAGGGAGGGAGGGACAGAGGCTGTGGGCTCTCTGCATCCTCTTCTGACCTTTATCTAGGCCTTAGATTCCAAGGCAAAATGATTTAAAGGACATTGGTTGATATAGAGACTGCTGTCTGTTTGTTCAAGTTAACAGTTTTGTTTAAAAAATGATTACTAAGGCCATGGTGGTGGTGCATTCCTTTAATCCCAAGCAGGTGGATCTCTGTGAGTTACAGGCCAGCCTGGTCTACAGAGTAGGACAGCCAGGGCTACACAGAGAAACTCTCAATAAACCAAAACCAAAACCAAACCAACCAAACAAAAAACAATCAATTACTAATCCATTAATAGCTTTCTTGTTAACTCTAGAATTGAAAAATCAAATAATAATTATGTCTAATTTTTCCTTTTTATTTTATTTTATTTTGACACAGTGTCTTCTGTAGACATGGTTGTCCTTGAATTCACCATGAAAACCAGGCTAGCCTCCAGCTCACTGAGTGCATCTGCCTCTGCCTCCTGAGCCTAGGATTAAAGATGTGTCCTATCACACCTATCCTCTTATCAGATTCTTAAACTTTAGGATTCAAATTTAACAAATGCTCATAGGTTTTTGCGAAGACTGAGATGGGGAAAGTTCTCATCCTTAGGCTATGACTGACTTTAAATTTTCCAAATCAAATGGTATCTGAGTCATTTTTGCCATGTGAGGGAAAAAAAATAAAACTTCCTTTTCTTTACAAGTGTCTTGGCTCTTAGGGCTCCAGTAACTCAAGGTGCTGAGGTGACAAACTCCACAGTGGACGGAAGTGTAAAGACAGAATAGTTATGGAGAAAGGGAAATTAGTTTCATATAAGAAGACATAACTATTTTGTACTTATTAACAAGGGCATATTAAGAATGTCAGCATGTAGAAATAGAGACCATTTGTGTTCTTGAGTGATTCAGGTTGGGCTGAACTGTTGGCATTGATTTTTGAGTTCTGCTTGACACCAAGGAGTTTCCTAACTCTAAATATAGTTTTAGTAAAATACCCAGACTGGGACATAATGGAATCTGTTTGCAAGTTCATTGAAACCAAAACCACCCAAGTTAATGAGATCCCACCACTCCTGCCTTACAGTGTGTTCTTCTTACATTACTCCAGAGTCTTTCATCTAAGGGCTGGAGAAACCAGCCCATCCTCTTACATGCTAGGTTAAGAACTAGGATAATTAAAAACTCCTGAACCAAAAGATTCAAAGTAGATTAACAATCTGAAAAGCATAGAGAGGAATGAACAGGAGGACTCTGTTTTCTTGGTTGTGCTGGGGGCTCTTCAGGTCTCCTAGGGCCATTGCCATTGCTTTTAATTCACTCCTGGTAGCAACATTCTGTCTTTCTTGTAGCTTGGAGTTAACACAGAAGAGAAAACCCAGCATTTGGAAAACGGGG
The DNA here is from genome assembly GCA_004025045.1 of Sigmodon hispidus. Lineage (NCBI taxonomy): Eukaryota > Metazoa > Chordata > Mammalia > Rodentia > Cricetidae > Sigmodon > Sigmodon hispidus. The sequence continues at coordinate 180,093 of PVIH01002058.1, forward strand.
TCTGATAATGCTGTAAAGTGGCTAAGGGACCATTGAGAATTGAACTCAAACTGTTAAATTGAGCATCCAGTTCTTATCACCACACGTTGTAACGCATAGGTATGTTTGTTATGCTCCAATGGATGGTCCCATACTTAAGTGTATATTGGTAGAGCAAATTGGACTGTATGTGAGGAGAAGAAATAAAGAAGAGGAAGAGGAAGAAAGTGATATGAAATTGGGAGAGATTGGGCTGCTTTGGGAGGATTAGAGGGAAGAATGGAGGGAGATGGATATGATCAAAATATATTTTATGCATGTGTCAAATTCTCAAAAAATTAATAAAAGTATAATACTAAGTAAACTAAGAAATTCTTGCACTTATTTGAAAATGTGCTAAACAACAATTGCTGAATCAAATGCTCTGGTGAGCTGGTCTAATTTGTGAATAGCCTTGTGCTGGGTCTTCCATCAGTCAGTAGTGTAGTGGTGTTCCTGTTCTGCTGTCTCCAGTTTCGCTCCTCCATGTGGGTTCGGCGTTTAGCCCAATAGGGACTGTGGGAACTCTTGTCCTTTTAGAGGAGCTGATATTTGGGGAGACAGTTCTTTCCTTTGGTAGTATTTCACCCGTTTTTCTGAAATGCTGGAGTCTCATGTTTTTTCTTTGTGATAATGGGGATTAACCCCAGGCCCCCAGACATGTTCAGCAAACACGCTAACTTTGAGTCACACCCACACCTCCTGATCTCTGATTAAGAACTCTTAATCTTACACTGTGTCTGTCCAGGCGATAGATTTTAACTGTTCTGTTTTTTCACCTTCCCCCTGAATGTTTTATTGTGTATTATTTTCATGATAAAATAGTTTCTGGTAGGAATTATGACTCTAGTGGGGGTTTTTTCTAACCAAATATTACTAAAGGCCACACAGATTACATGGAGTAAAAACTTACTCATGTATTTTATTTTAAACTGTTTTCTGAAGTGAAGTTGGAGGTGTAAGACTGCTTGACCTGACATTCCCCAGTGTGTAAATTCTGCGAGGGCACTCTCTTATATAGCTACAGAACAACCATCCAACTAAGAACATTAGCCACTATGCCACTATTATCTTCTCGATCACATCCAAATTTTGCTACTTTCCCCAACAACGTTTCTCATAGCAAGAGAGAATTCTAGGTAGTGCACTGTGTTCAATGCCAAGTCTGTGCATTCTCTTTACCCCTCACTTTTCCCAGCCTGCCTTTGTCATAACCATGACAATCTTTGAAGAACATTAATTAGTTATTTTGTAGAATGCTCCTCAGTTGGGGTTTACATCATGTGTTTTTTTAAAGCATAAAATATTCACTGGGAGGGAGTTAGGAAATTCTTCTTGCTTTATAAACTCATAATTTCAAATTTTATTAAGGGGTGTTATACTTAAATACAAGACACACTAAGTAATAGGTATGGCTCCTGAGCCAATTGTTCACATCTGCATTTTTCAGAACTTGTACATTTTGTCTTTAAATAAAAATAATAAATGGCCGTAGTCATGATTTGAAAAATGTATATCTCATTTTTAGGGGAATGTTCCATGTCCTTGATTATAGTAAGACTTGCTCATAGAGATTTTTCCCCCACTTAGGCATTTTCCCCTACTTTCTATAGTAAAAGGTTGCTACAGAAAGGTCCAAGAGAGGCTTACAAGGCAACTCAGCTAATATACTGAAAAAGTGCACCAGAGCAGACTGTCAACCCAAGAGACCTTGTCTGAGACAGGACCATTGCGTGCCAGGGATTCTTTGTCTTTTTTTCTATGATGTAACTTCTTTTCCTCAGCTAGCTCCTCCCTGTTTGGACAAATCTACAACACCCAGCTCTTATAGAGCTCTATAGCTTTCTACATTTGACATATGTGTGTAGTAGGTAGTTTCTGGCCTGTCCGGCCTGAGGTCCAAACCTGCAGACCCACAGTCCAATAGAAACACACAGACACATATATTAATTTCATCCTGCTTGGCCTATATCTCAGGCGTATTGCTAGCTAGCTCTTTCATTTTTAATTCAACTCATTTCCATTAATCTGTCCTGCTACCTGGCCAGTGGCTCACCTGTGCTCCTTTACATGTTGTTTCTTGGGTGGCTGGATGGTGTCTCTCTGGCTTCTCTGTGGTGTCTGTGCTCTACTCTTCCTGTTCCCAGAGTTTTCTTTTCTATCTGCCTTCAGCCAATTATCGTGTTTATTAAATCAGTAGGTGGGACAATTATTTACAATGTAACATAATCCCACTACATATGTGGTCTTTTTAAAAAAGGATGACATGAAGCTTTATATTCTTTTCTCTGCTTTACTGCAGTGATAAACTCAACTCGCTGTTTCTAAAACTACAGATTAGACGTTCACTTCAGGGCTAAGGAAGGTTTGCTTTGGCATGCTGGTATTATGGAAGCATGTAAGCATGGGCCTTTTATTCTACTAGATGGAAACTTGCCCACCTAGGACAAAGATCACCTTGTCAGTCTCTCCCTTCTGTCTCTCCTCCCCTTTCTTTTCCTTCTCCCTCCCTCCCTCCCTCCCTCCCTCCTTTTTTCCTTTGTCTTTCTTCTTGAAAAGGAAGTGACAAGATAAATATAGCACGTGTGAGCACACACACACACACACAGTCACAGCCCCACTCCAGCTGACCATAATTTTATAGGCCTGTCCAGCAGACAGGAGCCTTTTGTGGCTGCTCAGGCCTGTGTCTTGTGCCTCTACCACCACTGATTCCTTCTCCCTGAAAGCTTTTCTCTATAAGGGTGAAACAGGATAAGAAGGGTGAAATAACTGACTTGAAAAACATTTGTTGCTCTTTGTCCATTACAGAAATGTGCCTGGTCACTTGTAGTATTATATTTCTAATTTTAAAAACAGTTTGATGTGTTGACATCCATTCCTTTGTATTTATTAGTCTTCACAAGTGCAGTGAGTAATAATAGAATTATTTTAAATCTAGAGCAAGCATTACAGTACTGCTTTCCAGAAAAATCAGTCTGGCAAGTGCCTTTGTTTCCTTTGTAGTGGTGGTTACCTGCATCTTAGAGGATACTGTGTTGTGATGTTTTTGGTGGCCACACCTGTCACCTGTTTTTAAGTAGCAGACTTCCAGTTTGCACCTTATTTACCTCTTACCACCTAATGCCATCCAGAATGTTCTTGCTGAACCAACTTTTCTGGCTCTCAACTTTCTTTTTAGTCCCCTCACCTCTGTGAATGAGCTGTCAGGCCTAGGGATTCAGCTGTGTCGCTCGGGCGCACACTTCAAAGGTATCTCAGCGTTCACACTTCAAAATTAAAATATACATTTTCTTTTCAGCGGCTGAGCATTGGAACAGAGTCACATGGGATATGGAAGTGGTAGAGTAGAACAGAAAAACTCTAACACAGAAACAAGCACTTCCGAGGGAATTCAATTTCTCAAACGTGTTTCCCAGAGCTCTGGAAACACTAATTTCTATGTTGTTGGTGCTGTTTCTTTGTTCTACTCTGCCTCCCCTCATCCCATATGATTCCGTTTCACACCTCAGTCACCGAGGAAGAAAATGTATATTTTAGCTTAGATTTTAACTTTAAGCACACTTTTGAAGATCCCAGTATTAAAAATGCTGACACCAAGGGCCTTTGCTCAGTGGTGTGATCCCAGGCTCCTTTCCGCAGGGACAACCATGTCATCTGGAGACAGGCAGCATCTCCTCCTCAAGCCGTAGCTGCCTTAACTATAGTCCTGTGGGGACCATGAAATCTGGGCATGAGAGCTGCCTGGTGTGTGACATGAAAGTTTCCATATTTCAGAGTAATCACCAATTACAGGCTGTTCCAATGTGAGGGATGTGTCCCTTCACTGGCCTGATGGATAGCCCAGTGATAACGGATCCCATGGAGGGCTTTCTACTCCTGTTCTCCAGTGGTGGTATTGTTTGCACTATCCTTAGAGGGGAGCTCACTAGTGTCTGGGTGGTCACAGAATAACGGCTTTATGTGGAGATGAGTACAAAGAGGAGGGTACCTTGTAAGAGTCCCGCCAACCTGGAACACAGCCAGGCGGTGATCAGCTTAGGGTCTTCACACAGGTGACGTGATGGGCTCAGACCTGGCTTCTGGCTATTTTCATCTCAATTGTACCCAGAAAACCACCTTTCTCTCTCTCTCTTATTTTTTTCTTTTCCAGCCAAGAAGGAATGTTTTTGTTATTTCCAGGAAAACAAAGCACATATTTGTCCATTTCTTCCTGGATTTAAGTGAGTTGAACTGCCTTCTATTAGTTAAATACATGTATAAATGTTCTTTTTTTCTGCTTTCTAGTGAGAGAGTTTTAAAGGGGAAATGGGTTTTGGAGAATAAACAAAATAATTCATTGGATCTGGGTAAACGGAGGAAACAGAGACATATTCAACAAGTTTACAGCCTCACTTACCATCTAGGTCATCCCTGTCCTGACCTATCACCAGTACAGGTTTTTAACTGAGGAAGATTAATAGCTTGTTTTTAGAAATATTTTATTTTTGTTTTAAATCATGTCTCTCTGTGTGTTTGTGCATGTGCATGCAGTGTCAGAAGAAGCCAGAAGACAGCATCTGATCTTCCTGCTGGAGTGCCCCTGGGTGTCACCCACTGGATATGAGTTTTGGGAGCTCAGTTTGTATCCTCTCCAAGAGTGGTATAGGACCTTAACTGCTGAACCCCCTCCAGGCCCAAAGTCATCTTCTGTCAGGTAGACTTCCCAAGGTCATCTGGTTGCCTCATTCCACGTCTGTAATTATAAGCCATTCTTAAACTCTTTATTCAGGCAATTGCACAAATCTCAATGCCCTAGAAACTGGCAAGCCCTGGGCTAGGGTTGAGGGCCAAAGGAGCAGGGAGTCAGGTCCCACCTCAGGTAGTTCAGAGTTGTGCACAGTAGGATCCTGAAAACTGTGAGATCTGTGCAAAACAGAAAAGTAACATGGATCTTGGAGTGACCAGTATTAGTGAAGAGAGGGGTTGGGGGATATTTTTCCAGAAGTAATGATGCCTGATCTGGATTTCTAATGAAATGTGAAGAGAGACACAGGTTCATCTAAGTGGAAGACAAAGCTCAGGCAAAGGTGGAGATGCACCCACCCTGCAGCCTGAATTCTGCTGTGGCTGTCTTTGGGATCTCTGAAGAGCTTGTCATGCTCCTGAAGATCCCTGGGGTGTTTGCAACTGCTTTATGGATCTTGAGAGGTCTGGAGACTTCAAATGAGAAGTGAGTTACAAATTCTCTGGAAAACTCTTGAAAAACTAAACTTAGAAAGGAACGGCTGGGATCCTGTCTCACTGCAGAGAGTCCATTTTGGGGTACCAGAATCCCATCTCTTTGCATAAACTGCTGCTTTTGGGGTGTGTGATACTAATCCCATGCTGGAAAGATATCCATGATTGTTGTAATAGGTTTTTTAGGCCCGTTTGGGCCTGAAGGTTGGGACCTGGCCCTCTGCGGCTTTTGTCCCCCAAAGAAATAAATCAGATACTTATGTTAACTTTATACTGTTTGGCCCATGTCTCAAGCACATTACTAGCTAGCTCTTTCATCTTAATTTAACCCATTTTTTGTAATCTACTAATCTACCTGCCATGTGTCCCGGCCCGTAGCTCACCTGTATTTCTTACATGTCTTTTTTTCTCTTCTCGGGGGTTGGATGAATACTGACTAACTCCACCCTCCTTCTACCTGTCTGTCCTCTGATTCTCCACCCACTTCTATGGTGCTGTGCATAGGCCAAACCAGTCCTTTATTTACAGCATACAGAGAACATTCCACCACACTTCTTCTTTTCTGTCTAATCAAAAAGGAAGGTTTCAATTTTCATATATTAAAATTACAACAGAATAGCAGGAATTACAGTCATAATATCCAATCTATTTGTATTCACAAAATTAAAGAGAATGTTCTATTATCTGTCTTATCCTTGGGAGTCTAAAGTTTCATATCTAATATACCTTTTAAACTAAAAAGAACTATACCTATAATTATTAAACCTTCAACCACATCAAAGACTACAGAAGGATATAATATTATCTAAATAAATAGGAAGTGCAAGTAACTTCTAAAGTCTAGAAAACAACAGAGATGACATCTGTCTGCCTGGACAGTCACCCAAAGTTCCTTTGTAATATTAGGGCATCCATCTTCAGCCTATAGACCCAAAGTCTCTGGCATACCTTTCAGTGATGCAGGAAATCTGGCACAGTTCATCAGTCGCTTCTCCTTGTGTCCTGAAAGATGCCTGGCAATTTTTTCTGCAAAGCAGGAACCTGAAGGACCATCTCGGCTTGTTCTGCCAAAGTCCAGAGGTCACATGTAACTTTCATGTTCAGTTTATACAGCATACTGTCAAGCAGTCAATACTAGAACAGTTTCTTGTCCAGTGGCTAACTGTTGACACAAAGTAAACTCTACATGAATTTCTTCATGCCCATCATTTTCCTGAAATACATTGGTGCTGCCAGGAGCAGACCTGTCTCACTGTCCAGAAAAGTCTAAGTTCTTAAAATATTTTAAATGCCATATTCTGCATGTCTTTGAAGTATTTGAAGACTACCTATCTAATTGAAATATATCTTTGTATATCTACAAAAATCTAACCAACATGACTATAAGTTTGGTTATCATAGATGACTATTAATCTGTATTTCTCAATTACACATTACAATTTTAAATGAGTTATATAAGCATCAGACCTTAATCTAGAGTAGAAAAATACAAACAGCATAACAAAATTGACCTTAAGTTTATATCAATAAATCAAAATCCATTTATCTTTTCTAATCATTTCTATATCATATCCTCCCCACTTTTTTTAAAAAAAAGATTGACTATGACCATTAACCATTTATAATGAAAACAAACACTAATAAGTAATATTTTTGGGAAATTGGATGTAGCTTTTTTCTTTTACTACTTCCTGCTGACAAAGGATGATGGCAATCTCATGGGGTTTTGAAGCTGGATCGTCTCAACTGGCCATCTTGGAAGCTGATCTCATCAGAGAATTTCAGGTGGCCTTGGAAAATGAAACCACTTTTACCTAGAACCAATCCACAGGTTTTGATCTTCTGTGGAGACAAAAACAGAAACTCTTTTCCCAAATAACATATTCTTAAAAACAGATTTCAAAGTCAAGATATCTTTAAAGTATATGTATTTGTTTAACTTAGCAGCCTTAGCAATCAATTGTCTTTCTGCAATTAGCTCATTAAAAGTTAAAAAATTAAAAGAAAACACAATAACCATAATCCGGACTCTCTATCTGCCATCTTTACGTGGCTTCTTTTTAATCTTTATTTCCTATTTCTCTTTCTTAAAGGGCTTTCTTTACCCTTTTTTTCTCTCTCTCTGAAGCCTATGTGTATTTTACATTCATTGTACCCTGTTTAGAGGTTTTGTGAGTCTAAATCTATTTTTTGAGAATTCTTAATAATTTTCTAACCTAAAGAGCTTTTAAAATGTCGGTATCACTTTAATTGCTGACTCTGCCCCTTTTGGCTGCTTTTTAATGTGGTGGAGGTATCTGCTGCATCTCTCTCGCTGCCAGCAAACAGAGTGGACTCAGGAAATGCTGCTACCAGAAAAACTGTTTTTGACTCTGTTTCCTTTCTGTTCAGTATAAGCAGAAACTTTAAATCAATCACACTTATGCCAAGCCTTCTGTAAAACATATGGGTTTAAGCTTTGTGCTGCGGATGTGCCATTTTTAAATTCCTGTCTGAACACTGCACCATCTATGTACCACAAATCAATTCAAACATATAATTCAGAAAGCCACTTTTGGCTCTGTTTCAGTGATCTAGAATGCTTTTTAAGCTTTTTAAACTTTCTCAGGCTTTATGTTGGTGTTCAGGCCCACTTTGGACGCCATCTGTTGTGGAAGGTTTCTTGACCCATTTGGGCCGGAGGTTCATACCTGGCCCGCAGCGGCTTTTGTCCCCCAAAGAAATGAATCACACACTTATATTAACTTCATACTGTTTGGCCTATGTCTCAAGCACATTACTAGCTAGCTCTTTCATCTTAATTTAACCCATTTTTTGTAATCTACTAATCTACCCACCACGTGGCCCAGCCCGTGGCTCACCTGTATCTCTTACATGTCTGTCTTCTTTGGAGGTTGGATGGAGACTGACTAACTCTGCCTTTCTCCTACCTGCCTGTCCTCTGATTCTCCACCCACTTCTACAGTGCTCTGCATAGGCCAAAACAGTCCTTTATTTATAGCATGCAGATAACATTCCACCACACATGATTAGTATGTAAACAAAGATTTGTAGGGGGAAAGCCACCATCCATGTAGGAACTAGAGAAATTCACACTCTCAAATTTTTGGAGAAAGAAGGAGGAGAACACATTGTCAGCTCCAGTCTGTTTCTTAGCACTGTGGGAATATGACAGGCACATCGAGGAAGCCTATTCAGTGTCACCCATGACTCTGAGGCAAGTTCCAGTGGGGTGCTTAGAAGGAAGATGTCTTCTGCCAGAGCTTTCTCCATGACCCTCTGTGATACTGTTAATGGATTCCATGTCTTGACTTGCTTTAAGTGTTGAAGGTTTTCTTTCAGAGGTGTAGGACACACTGGTGTCTATTACCTTAAAAGGACAGCTTGGCTGGTCTGTAAAGAGAGCACAGGACAGCCATAGCTCCAACAGTCTCAAAGACAGGACATTATTTCTTCTAGAAATAGGTGTCTATCATCCTATTAGGTAGTTCTGTGTGGACTATAGTTTGGCTGTATGCTCTGGCATTTTTGAGCATTGATTTAAAGTATATAACACATTTATCTGCCTTTGAATATTGTCTTCTCAGATTTTTCAGTGTCCCATTCATAGAGATCATACAATAGCATCTCTTTAGAATTTAAAAAGTGAATCTATGAAATGAACATACTTCTTTTTTTACCAGGTAATGAGAGTGAGATAACTAGGGTGGTTTGCAAGATTCTTAAGATACCAGAAAGAACACATGTGAAAGTTTTGATTGATTCTGTCATTGTAATTAACTTTCATTATAAGTCTCTTGATTTCTTATGCTTTATAATACCCTTCTGTTGTATTGTTGTCCTTTTTTTAAGAAGATATTTACAAATCACTTTAGAAGTAGAAGATTTGAGGCTGGGGAGATGTCTCAGCAGTTAAGACCTCTTGCTGCTTTTACAGAGGACCAGGGTTTAGTTCTCAGTACCCTCCTGGTAGCTTATAATTGCCATAACTACAGTTCCAGAGGGTCCAACATTCTCTTCTGGCTTCTACAAAAATTGCACATATATGGTGCACATACACAGTTGTACATAAAACATTCATGCATGTAAAATAAAAACAAATAAATCTTTTTTAAAAACTAGTAAATTATACTCAAATGTAAAAAATTAAAATATAGGCAAGGGTGTAGAAATAATCATAGACAATAAAACCATAACATTTTATTAAATAATAGTGTGTTACTTTACAATAAAATGCATGTGTGGAAACCCCTTTGCCTTAAACATTAGTTAGAGTTCTGGTTGTAGCTATTATTCACTTGGTTGGGTCGTGTTAGTGACAGGAAATGGTCTCATTCCTACTGAAATGTTTGTGGTGGTAGTTCTACTGTTAAATCCCATAGATCCACCTTCTCATCTCTAGATTCATTACCCTAAGCATGTCTAAGCACTTGTGTGTATGTATGTATCTGGATACCCATAACTGTCATTAGTTACATATTTCACAGAACACAGAAATTTAAAGCTGAAAGGAATGTAATCACCCAAATCCCATTTAGCCAAAGCGATAGATGGGCACTTTGAAACCACGAAGAGATTACAACATGAGTTGGCAAGCTGTAGGTTATTGCATGGGCTCAGTGGGACTCTCTCTGAAATGTGTGGGCTGGGCCTGAGGGATGCTGGGTGGGCTTGCATTGTTCTTCCTGAAATGGCAAGCAGAAACTTGGCATTGGGACTTTCTTTTGGAAAATAAATTTCCATCTAGTTATTTACTTCTGCTTTGTATTTATACATGGCTGTCTTGTTTGCTGGAAGGGCTGGTCCCTGGGGGTAGGGGCTATGCCTTAGTCACATTTCTATACTTGGAAGAACACAGAAACAGGTTGGCTGAGAGAATGAATGATCTCTTTGCTAGGAATGTGCATTAACTGGAAGGCTCTACTGCTGTTACTTCTTTACTGCCTTGTAGGGTGCACTTTCCAAAGAGAACAAAGGGATGGTGACTGCATGATGGATACAGCCAAGACAGTGAGAGAAATGGTACCTTATACAGTTGGAAGAACCCAAGTGTGACACAGGGAAGAATCAGAGACATTTGGTGAAGAGTTTGGTAGAACAACGGAATCAAGGAAGGTGCCAGAGATGGAGTAGTTCTACATCTGCATCCGGAGGCCTGGATGCTGACAGGGAGAGAGATTTTGGGGGAAAAGATCAGATAATGTGGAGGCAACTATGAAACATCTGTAGCTCAGTCTCTTTCCTTGTCTATGTGATCCAATATGGCTGCAGATGCTCCAGCCTCACAGCTCACAGTTGCCAGGAAGCAGGAAGGGAAACAAAAAGGGCCAAGATCAAAAATGGTTCCTGTTTTTCTCTGAAAGTCTTATTTTTTTTATGTGTGTCTGTGTGTATGTTTGTGTCTGTGTGTGTGTGTGTCTGTCTTTGTGTGTATATCTGTGTCTGTTTGTGTGTTTGTGTGTGTGTGTGTCTGTCTTTGTGTGTATGTCTGTGTTTGTCTGTGTGTGTCTGTGTTTGTGTGTCTGTGTGTTTGTCTGTCTTTGTGTGTATGTCTGTGTCTGTGTGTGTGTCTGTCTTTGTGTGTATGTCTGTGTCTGTGTGTGTCTTTGTGTGTCTGTGTGTCTGTCTGTGTGTGTGTTTGTGTATATGTCTCTCTGTGTGTCTGTGTGTGTGACTGTGTGTGTGTCTGTCTTTGTGTGTATGTCTGTGTGTGTCTTTGTGTGTTTGTGTGTGTATGTGTCTGTGTGTATGTGTCTGTGTGTGTGTCTGTGTGTGTCTCTATGTGTGTGTGTTTCTATGTGTGTTTGTGTGTGTCTGTGTGTATATGTCTCTCTGTATGTCTGTGTGTGTGACTGTGTGTGTATCTGTGTGTGTGTGTCTGTCTTTGTGTGTATGTCTGTGTCTGTGTGTGTCTTTGTGTGTCTGTTTGTGTTTGTGTGTGTGTGTGTGTCTGTGTGTGTGTTTGTGTGTATGTCTCTCTGTGTGTATGTCTCTGTGTATGTGTGTCTGTGTGTATATGTCTCTCTGTGTGTCTGTGTGTGTTTCTGTCTTTGTGTGTATGTC
>PVIH01002058.1:191493-205482 GCA_004025045.1 Sigmodon hispidus
GTGTGTGTCTGTGTGTGTGTGTGTGTGTATGTCTCTCTGTGTGTCTGTGTGTGTGTGTCTGTCTTTGTGTGTATGTCTGTGTCTGTGTGTGTCTGTGTGTGTGTCTGTGTGTCTGTCTGTGTGTGTGTTTGTGTGTATGTCTCTGTGTGTGTCTGTTTATGCCTCTGTGTGTCTCTGTGTGTGTATGTCTCTCTGTGTGTGTGTCTGTGTGTGTGTCTCTGTGTGTATGTCTCTCTGTGTGTCTGTGTATGTTTCTGTGTGTGTGTCTGTGTGTCTGTGTCTGTCTGTGTGTGTGTTTGTCTGTGTGTGTCTGTGTGTGTATGTCTCTGTATGTATGTCTGTGTGTGTCTGTCTGTGTGTGTTTGTGTGTTTCTCTGTGTGTGTGTCTGTGTGTGTGTGTGTGTGTGTGTGTGTGTATGCACATGAGTATGTACATTGTCATGAAGACAGAAAAGGGCATTGGGTTCTCTGGAGCTGGAGTTGCTGGAGGTTGTGGGCTTCTCTCTGTGAGTGCTGGGAATTGAACCTGGGGTCTCTGTAAGAGCAGCAAGTGCTCAGAACAGCTGAGCGTCCTGCTATTCCTATGTTTCTGGTGCATTACTCTTGTTGACCACAGCTCTGTCACATGGCTCTGCTATGCTACAAGGTTTTCAGAAATACAGTGTTTTAGTTAGGTATATGTGCTAAAAGAAATCTGGATGGTTTTTGGTTTGGGTTTTTTTTTTTTTTTTTTTTTTTGTACAATGAAGAAGGTGAAGCTGGATATTGTGGTCACACTGGCAGCCTTTGTCTCATAAAGCTGCATATAAAATGGTCTCTGCCTTCTAATCTAGTGCCGTTTCCTGGCTGAGAATCTGAGCTTTATTGTAGAAGCAGAGTGGGAGAGTGAGGAAAACCCTGGGCTCAGTGGCCAGTGTCAGGCTCTGCACTCAAACATTTATCTTGGATGTGATATCAAACTTCTCTAGCTTGCTCATAAATCTGTTAAAATGCTTTATTGGATAGAATTACCTCTGAACTATTTAGTTTTTATGTATGTATGTATGTGATATGTATGGATGTGAGTGCATGCATGCTATGTGTGTGGCCAGAAGACAACATTCAGTGTTGCTTTTCATCTTAGTTTGAGACAGGGCTTCTTGTGCCAGGCTAGTTGGCCCACAAGCTCTTTTAGATGCTCCTATCTCTGCCTAGTATCTTGCTATAGAAACACTGGATTTACTCAGTCCTTCCTAAAGCTGCAACCCTTTAATACAGTTCCTCATGTGAGGTGACCTCCAACCATAAAATCATTTTCATTGCTATTGATATGAATTGTAATGTAAGTATTTTCAGAGACAGAGGTTTTCCAAAGGGAGTCACAGCCCACAGGTCCAGAACTGCTGGTTTAGATGCTCACAACCTAGTAGAGATTTATGTAGGTTCATTGGATCCTCATACTTACAAAGAGTTCTTTACCCACAGTGCCATATCCTTAGTTCAGATCCCTGAGTATCTATCCGCTAGAATATCTCATGATAAGAAAAAAAAAAAAACCAATTACTGCAATAACTAAAGTTGAACAAGCTATAGGATTCTGCATAAGTCTGTCAAGGATGAATGGATGTCTTTGAGATGTTTTCAAACCATCTCTATTGTCTAGAAAAAAATTTATCAACCATGGCTTTTTCCTTCTCTAAATCCAAGCATGTTGTTAAAAGTCAATTCTAGAGTCTCTGTCTCATATCAGAAGAGCCGCCTGAGATATGACAGAAGAAAACCAAAATCCAGGGACTATTGTTACAAATTTCTTTCTCTTGATACTTAGTTTTGACTCTTTAGAACTTTTAAAAAAAGATATATTACTATCTTAAAATTTAAACTTTATGTCTTAATATTAATAATGTTTAAGTTTTCCACTATGTACAGTAAATTTTCCTAACAGCAATCTCTAAAGTCTCCAGAAGAAAGATAGGGCTCACAACAGTGATTCTACCTGGATCATAATGAAGCCATTGAGCTGATAAACATCACTCAAAGATCGGCTTTGGACTGCAAACTCGTCATAACAGTTCGGAGATGGAACTATACCTCTAACCAGAATTTCAGATAAGCTTTACCCATTACTCTGAGACTAGCTGTAAATGCTAATCCTTATGAGAGTTTTATCATTGTTTTAGTTTTTTTTTTTTCAAACAAGATCCTGCAGAGATACCATCATCTTCTAGATAGCAGGAAGCAATTCTAAGAAAATGATACCCCTTCTCCCAAAAGGTTTCTGATTTTCTCAGGGTTATGAATAATGGTCATCTGTTAAGGATTGGTTATAAGTTGTGACAGGGTTGGGGGTGGAACAATAAAGTTTAGACTCAGGAATTTTTTTGAAAAATTAAAAGGGGAGCTAGATAGACTAGGATAATAAGGTAGATCATTATATCTACTTGTAAACTAATTTAGCAACTAACAGTTTCAGATAATTTGCATTGGTATGGATTTTTGTATATTGATACAAATGTAAAATTATTCTATTCTTGTTTAAGATAGCTTGTATATTATTACAAATTCAAAATTATATTTGTCATATTGTATATATATTTATACTTCTGTTTAAAATATTTTATATATTGATACAATTGTAAAGCTATTTTTGTCTACTTCTGTTTAGGATATTTTGTATATTGATACAAATTAAGGATATTGTGTCATATTATTTTTACATCTGATTAAGATATTTTTGCATATTGTCACAAATTTGAGCTTGTTGTCCCTGTACTGTACATCTGTTTACAGATTCTTTATTTTTATAATGTGAAGTCTTAGTCTTTAAGCTATACAGGTTGATAGAAATTGTAAGTTAATAGTCACCCATGCTTATCATACTTACAGTCATGTTAAGTTTTCTAGATATATATCAGATAAGTATTCTTTAAACACTTCATAGATCTAGAGAATGTGGCATTTGAATGTTTTAATAACTTAGAATTCTATTGATGTGAGACATGATTGTTCCTGGCAGCACTGATTTACTCCCTAGAGGATAATGGGCATTGAAGACACTCCATGTGGAGTTTGCTCCTCTTCTTGGCAAAGTGGCCTGTTGGGCAAAGCACTTCTCTTGCTTTGACTGCTGACAGTAATCATGCTGTCCAACCTGCACAAGCAGGACAAAGGGAAAAGTGACTGCTGAACCTTGCCAAGATAGGGTAGAACAGTCTTTCAAATTTTCCTACTTCTGAAAATGGTCTGTCAGATATTCTAGGCCTGTAGCCAATATTAGATGCCCCAACATTGCAGAGAAACATTGGGTGAGTGTCTAGGCATCCAGGTGTCTCTGTCATTTCTTTTTTTTAGGAGGTTGCTTGCTTGCATTTCTTAGTTACTCAGGTAATATTATTTTTCTTCTCAGGTCTATGATGGAGTTGATGGATAGTTACAGTTACAATCCTCTTGTATTTTAGCTGAGATCATATAGGTATAAGATTTAGATTATTCAGGATAGGATAGCTATTAGAGTAATCTTTATAACTTGCCAATTACCTATGACCTGGACATCTAGAATGTGTTTCTTGTTTGATGTTGTTCTTATTGGTTGTAGTTCCATTTTTGTTTCTTTTCTCTAGACAATGCCTGATAATTGTTCTTATTGTATACAGTTTTGCCCTGGCCAGCAGGGTCTTCAGCGTGGACCTGAACCTGGGAAGGAAGCAAATGGAAGGCAGGAACACAAAGAACGGAAGGACAAGACAACTCTCTCTGATCAAGTCCTTCTTAGCTTTATTGTTACAGCCAATATTTACACAGAATCTCTGGCATGCAGGTAGCTGGGAGGAAAGGGGTGGGATATTCAAAAGAATATGGTAAGCCTGTGAGGGGAAGTAACAGACAGGGTAGAACTGATATGGAAATCTATCTGTTATCAGTTGAGGTCCTGAGGAATGTCACCTTGCTGATCTGAGAAGGTCAAGGAGAAAGCCTGGAGTCATGGTTTAGCTTAACAATAAGGGTGTGTAGTTTTCTGGTATTTGGCTATCTAGGGTATAGACTGCTGGGTAGCTGTAGGAGCTAACTTATAAAATATGGCGAAGTTAGACTTTGGCTCTCAACATTTCCTCCCTTACAATTATTTTTTGAGATGAATCAGTTATCATATGAGTTATCATATGAGTGGGCATTAACCAAGAGGGAGGGAACAGAGACCTGATCCTCCAAGCTTTTTTCCAGCTCAGCAGAAGGAACCTTCTATGGCTTGGCAAAAGAAACTTCCTTTCCACATGGCAGATGCCCTTTTTAGGAGGAGAGGGGCTAGGTTATTAATATTAATACATTTGGACATGAACCTCTATGCAATCAGGCTTGTTCCTCAGGAGATTCAGAGACAGAATACATGGTCCTCTCCTTGCAGTGCTTCGCCTCGCACCCTCGTTGGTACCCAAGCTTGCTTGCAAGCAAGTCTGCATAGCTCTGAATACTATGCAGTTCCCATAGGAATCTCATCACCTGAGGGTTCACAAACCCTTGATCTGTAAAGTAACAGACCTGTATGAGTATGGAGCCAGGGAGTCTACCTGTTGGTACTGAGCCTGTTAAATGCCCATGATCCAAAAGTCAATAAAACAAATATCACCTAAAGTGTCCTAAAAGGGGAAAGTTAAAGGGTAGTAACCCAAGGGAGATGGAAAACCAGCTTTTAAACCAACCTTCCTCCTGCTCTCTTTGCTTTTTCCTATGCCTCAATCCTTCTCTAACCTAGCCATACTATCTCTAATGCAAAGTGTCTAGAGGGTAGGTTAGCACACAGTAAGAAGAAGACATACATCTAAGGAATAATTCCTGTCTGCCAAAGAACAGAGCCACACTCTGGGAAAGGAAAGCAACCAGCTTCAAGGTCTGAGAAAGATTTGCATTAAAAAACAAGACCTGTTGATTCTGTTTCTGCTGAGAGGGCTGGGCAGCTGCTCCTCTGCTCTCCACTCTGAGTTGTCAGCTTCAGTCAGCAGGAGGTCCTTGACTCTGTCCCAGGGAGACACTGCAGTCTTGGAGTGTTCAAGATGCGGGTCATCTGCATCCTGTGAAAGTCTGCATCCTGTAGAAAAAACAAACAGACCCTCTTCCTCACACCAGAACTGGGTCTGGTCTAAGTTAAGTGCCATCTGCCAGATTGTTTCATTGATCCTGAGATAAGGCCACATTGCTAAGCCTCCATAAGTGACTGAGAATCCACAGTTAAAACATTTAAAATATAAAAAATGAAGGATAAATGGTCTTTGGGTGTGGCTGCATACTCTCCTTTCTTAGTTTTAAGACAAACTTTAAGAGTGCAATGAGAGTTGCTTCCACAATTGTCAGACCCATAAAAATTATAAGAAATTTTAGTCTTTGGCACAAAATTTAGCAAAACTTAATTACTTTTGGAAGTTCTATAAGCAATGGCTTTTAACATCCTTAGTCTTTTCCACAGAATGTGCAGAGGCAAAAAGTAAGTATCAACAGAAACATGGACATAGACCATCCTTCCAAAGGAGGGAATATGGGTAACATCTGTCTAATATGATTAGGAGCAAAATGCTCCAAGGATTCATTCCAAAATAGGTTATTGACAGAAAATCTATACACAAAGGACATTGTTTGACTATTTTAATGGCTTGGTCCTTTGTGATCTTGAAATGAAATTTCAAAGATCCAGCATTAAGATGAAATCTCTGATGGGCTTAAAATACATTATCAAATGCATTAAACATAACGTATGTTGATTCAGTAAGCTGATCAGCACGGATATTGCCTTCACTAGGAAGGTCAGAATGGGCCTGTAAATATCCCATATAGAGTAGCTGAGTTCTGTCCCAGAAATCCTGTATCTTTAATGAAAGCTGACATACTTTATTCACAGGCACAATATAGCTAGCTATTTCTAAAGGGCCAAGGATCCATGCCACATATTGACTATCAGTGAACAGATTAAATAGTTCAGGAGAATATGTATTAAGGCCAGCTGTAGAGCTAGAAACTATGCCACTTGAGCAGATTTGGCTGGTGTGATTTGTACCTCTGTATGTGGTGGAGAGTCCACCATTGCACAGCATTTTCTAGCATTCTTTAAAGGTCATAATGAAATAACTCTTAGAAAACACACTGAATGAGCCTTTAAAAAGTCAATCAGTTTTGGAGGAAGGGTAGTGATTATTAAAATCACACATTTTTGAGAACATAAAATGTCCATTCTGAATTAGTGGCTTGTACCCACGAGTGTCATGAATATCCAGAGTCTATGCTACTTAAAAACCTGCTTATGTGGTTGGGGCCTTGCCTTCATTCTCATGCTAAAAACCGTGGCTGCCTAGGCCTCTAGAGCCTAAGGCTGGTTAAACAGGTTAAACTGAAGGATCCCTGTGGTTGAGCCTTGAAGCCTAGGGCTTGGTAGTAGCAAGGCTGAAATGGAGGTTTTATTAGCATAAGGTGTTAAAACTTTATACTGCATGATATCAAATGTTTGTAAGTTAAGCTTAAATCTTTATGGAATTACACTTAATACAGCCAGACAATAAGACAGAACAACTTAGCAGGGCAGTATTTATAAGAGATTGTAACTAACCCACATTCATAGTACAGTAGCAAAATTCTAAAGAAAAGTTAAGAGATATGGTATAACATGCCTACTGTCTTGGCTATACCAGGAACTAAAGGCCAGAATACAGCCTTTTTAGAAAACATTGGCAGTTCCTCAAGTTATAAAAAAACATAAGCTGCCACTTGACTCTGCAATCTCACTTCTTGGAATCTAGCCAAGAGAAATAAAAATATGTACTCCCCTATTACAGGTTCATAAACAAAATGCAATATATAGTTCATGCAATAGCATTTAGAAATAATAAAGGAGAAAATACTAACACATGTTACATAAATGAACATCAAAACATGCTGAAAAAAAGCTAGATGTAATGCAGGCTTCTCTGTTGAGCCTTGGCTACAGAGATCCATCTATCTGTATCTCCCAAGTGTTGGGAGGCAACTGGATTCTTGATCAAAACTTTTCATGCTCTTACTACCTTTATACTCTTTTAAGAGTTAACTTAAAGACACCACCAGCATTTCACCTGTATCAGATCTGTTCTCTCAGGCCAAGAAGTATAAAAAACGCAATACATTACCATTGTAAAAGTTCCTTAACACTATGATTCAAATACAAAAGCATACTTGCTTCTGTGAGAAAAAAATTGCTTTGTCTTTAGCCCTAATTCTCTGAGTTTGGAGGATTTTTAAAATCCTGGTAGAATAAGTGATCCTTATTCAATGCCTCCCTCCTTAATAATTGTCTGTATATTTGGGAAATTATTATATATTCTCAAAACCTCATTCACTAAATTCCAATAAGAAAATGTCTGAACAGGGACTTTCTCAGGTCCAAAGGCATTGTAATAATCCTGGAGACAATTACCTACCCTTCCCCATCTTTTCGAATCAATTGTCCCCTCCTGTGGAAACCAGGGGCAAATGTCACCAATAAATTCAAAAAACCTCTTAAAATCCTTTTTTTTTTTTTTTTTGACCCTGGTTCTTCGTGTTTGAAGAGCTTCCTTAAGCCCTGACAAGAACACCTCATTCTTGCCTAATGCCTGCCCCTTGGTGAATCACTTCCATGCATCTTCACCTGTGATTTGATTTCAGTGTCAGTCAGCAGTCTCATGACCACTCAATCTCAAAGCTGGCTGCTTTGGATCCCTTCTTGATCAGCACATATGTACCAGTTTCTCCTAGGAAAAGTGAGCCTATAGAATCTAGGAAGGACTGGTTTGTTCCCTGGAATATGGGAGAGAAATACGGAGTTGTAGAGTGGACCTCATATATGATATGATTATCATGAAAATTCCTGTTGCCAATGATTTGCACCTATCTTAATGCATCACCCTCCTCAGTGCTTGTGGTGATGCTGAGGGAGACCAGCTGTAGTGATTTGAATCAGAAAGATCCCCATAGGTTGATGTTTGAATGTCCAGTCCCCATTTAGTGCAATTGTTTTGGGAAGGATTAGGAGGCATGACTTTGGTGAAGTAGGTGTGGCCTTGTTGGAAAGGTATGTGACTGGGGATGGGCTTTGAGATTTCAAAATTCCACACCAGATTCAGTCTCTTCCGGCCAGCAACTTGTAGGTCCAGTATGAACTCTCAGCTACTGCTTAAGTACCATCCCTGCCTACCCACTGCCAGCCATGCTCCCCACCACGATGGTCAATCCCTGCCTATAGACTGCCATGCTCCCCACCAAGATGGTCAGTCCCTGTCTGCCCACTGCCATTCATGCTCCCCACCATGATGGTCAATCCCTGCCTACGCACTGCCATGCTCCCCACCATGATGGTCAGTCCCTGCCTGCCCACCGCCATCCATGCTCCCCACCACGATGGTCAATCCCTGCCTGCCCACCGCCGTCCATGCTCCCCACCACGATGGTCAGTCCCTACCTACGCACTGCCATGCTCCCCACCAAGATGGTCAGTCCCTGCCTGCCCACCGCCATCCATGCTCCCCACCACGATGGTCAGTCCCTGCCTGCCCACTGCCATCCATGCTCCCCACCACGATGGTCAGTCCCTGCCTGCCCACCGCCATCCATGCTCCCCACCACGATGGTCAGTCCCTGCCTGCCCACCGCCATCCATGCTCCCCATCATGATGGTCATGGACTAACCCTCTGAAATTGCAAACAACTCCTAATTAGATGCTTTCTTCTAAAGATTGTCTTGATCATGGTGTCTCTTCACAGCAGTAGAACAGTAGCTAAGATATTAATCCACTGATCTCTAGGGGTAAAGGCCTGTAACAGTCTCTAGCCTCCTCAATACAGGACAGTCTCCTACTCCTCCCTCAGCTCTCCCTCCAGTTCCTGCTTCCTCAAGATCACCTGTCCCCCATCTCAACTCTTCTCTCACACTCCTACTTTTCTTCTGACCAAATGACTGCCAAACATACACCGACAACTGCCTTCTCTAAATTCATTAACTAGCCCGACATCCTCAGACAACAAACACTGCATAAGTCCACACTCTCAATTACAAGACACAACCAAACCTGGGCCATCTCCTCTCTGAGCACCCCACTCCCCCCCTCACTTCCCTGATGCCGTCTCCAGTGCCTCCCTCTACTTCCTCTGCACCACTCTTCCAACCCTCTGTTAGCTGCAGTCCCTCTCCCAGCCAATACCCAACCCCATTGTGACCACTTGTCCCCTTGACTATCCAAGTCCCCCCTTGGGAACCAAATTCTTACAACCTTTAACACCAACTCCCCAAATCTGTTGCAGACTGTCCCTTCCGCTGTTCTTCATAAAGCTCCTCAGTCGTCAATGTCCCTAAAATATCTTGATTTCAGAACCTGCCTGAACACCCTAGGAAAGACTAATCTGATGAGGAAGGCTCTCAGATTGCATTCCCCCTCCATAGGCAGACCCTGCTTTCAGAAAACAGCTGTACTCAGTAACCTGATATAGCCAATCTAAATTTTCCTGGTCCCACTAAAGAACTCTCAAACACACTCCAGATAGGTTTTCTTGACTACTACTGCCTTTTACTAACGGCGGGATCTCTCCCCCTTTTCCTGGTCTTGGGACTCCTGTTTATAGTTACCAGGATCATAAACCTAGGAGTTTCAAATGTACATCCAAGATAATTTTTTTTCTAAACTTTTTGTCTGCTGTCTACCTGTCCCAGCAGATTTCACACCGGCAGCAGATGACTCCAGCCACTGCAGTGCAGTGCCAGCCGCAGCTCCAACTGTTTCCTTGGAATCTACATCCTGGTTCCAGCCTCACAGACTACACTTCCCTATGGTACAAATGAAAGAGACTGCTCTTCCCTCCATTACCAGCTTCCCTGGGTTCCTTGACAGTGATACCCCAATGTCAGCACAGAGCAGCAAGAGAAAAAGACTACTTATCCAACACCCAATAACCCAATAACAAAACAAAAATGTGGGAATGAAGGGACTCTGGCCAGCCCAGGCCCCGGCCTTCTCCCCCAATCTCCCTGCCGTGCGAAAAACAGGTTACATTCCTAAAGCCAGCCCAAGGTTTATTCCTTTATTTGACTACTTTCTCCTTCTGATGCTGACTATCAAGGTCCAGCTATCAAAGTATTGAAGTCCAGCAATCAAAAGTCCCCTTTGGTTGGCCTGTTTAGCCTGCCCAACCAAAATCAAGCACCTCATCCTGACATAGGCTCCCCCTTCCCGATATAAACTGCCATTTGCCTATGGGCCACATCCATCTCTCTATCCACAGGTAGTCCTTTGTCCTCTGGGACAAATATCTCTTCCCCGATCCCTCACGCTGTGTCTCCTGACTTTGTCTCTTATTTTCTGCCTTTTGTCCCTCTGGAACTTGGTCTTGGGTGTCTTAAGGAGCAGACTGGCCAGCTCCAGGAATCTGCCTGTGTCCCTCCCTGTTCCTGTCCCCCGACCCCCAGCACCAGGATTACAAGGATTACTGTCACCATATGTATCTTTTTTAATGTACGTGCTGAAGATCAAACACAGTCTCTCATGCTTGTAGTGTTTTTTCCACCCTGCAATTACCTCTCAAAGCCTGAATAGTGGCAAAACTGGCTGTCCCTGGGTTTCTCAGAAATGCCCCTGCCATTAAGCAATGGATGACTGTTAAAACTAGTTTCTGACTCCTTGTCCTTCGGAGCTCCAAGTTCCAAGTTTGGACCCCACTGCCAAAGACAAGGGGCATGTGGTAGGGCTGGTGGTGTGAGAGAATGACAGGAAGCTAAACTACATCGGCCCCATCTCTTAAAAAAAAAAAAAAGATTTTTAAATTATCCAAAGGGTGCCTTGCTGCTGTCAGCGGTAAAGCAATATACCGACAGACCTCTACATTAGCGTTAGAAAACACTCTAATGTCCGGTTAGAAAACAGATGAGGGTCCATGTATAATATGTCTAATATCTGCAGGATGGAGAAAAAGAGAAGGATGAGCAAAAATGAAAACTAAGAAACTATTTCTCCTGGCTGCAAACAAGAAATTTCACCTTCCCTTTTATTTACAGAATTTATTTAGAAGCCTTGGAATTGTAAGGCCTTTCACAGCTTCTTTGAAATGTATTCAAATCTATGTTTAGCTGGTTTTTCCTTTGTTGTTGGGTTTTGTTTCTTGTGATAGAATCTGATTGTGATGTATAACTGGCTGATTGTTGAAATCATTATGTAGCCAAGGATGATGCTAAACTCTCCCTCTCTCCTCCCTCCTCCCTCCCTCCTCCCTCCCTCCCTTCTTTCCTTTCTCTACTTAAAAAATTCCTTTCATATGTATGAGTGTCTTACTTGAATGAATGTGTGCACTGCATGTGTGTGTGAGGGGTTCATGCATGCTATGGCACGAATGTGAAGAGGCCAGGTCAGCTTGCAGGAGTGAGCTCTCTCCCCCATGTGGCTCATGGGGATTGAACTTAGGTTACTGCTGTTGGTTTTGTTGTTTTGTTTCCAATTTGACACAAGCCTAGAATTCTGGGGAAAAGGAATCTTACTTGAGAAATTGCCTTCATCAAATTAGCCAGTAAGAAGCTTCTGGGACGCCTTTTTTTGATTAACGAATATATAGAAAGGCCTAGCTCACTGTGGGTGGTGCCATCTACAGGAAGATGGTCTAGTGCTATGTAAGAAAGCTGTACAAGCTCTGGAAGCAAGCCAGCAGTCAGTGCTACTCCATGGCCTCTGCATCAGCTCCTGTCTGCAGGCTGGGCCTCGGTTCCTGCCTTGACTTCCCTTCCTTCGACTGTAAACTATAAGCTGAAATAACTCTTTCCTCCTCAAATTGGTTTTGATCATGGTGTTTATCACAGTAATGGAGTACTATGTAGGACACCAGGCTTGCCAGTGAACACCGTTACCTCTTGAACTAATTCCTTGATGCCACTAAATCTTATTTGAGGACTAGTTTTATTTTTTATCTTGAGAAGTGAATGCACAAAGATGTGTTTGCTTGGCTTTGTAATGGGTGTTGGAGCTTCTCAGTGGGTGGTCTGCAATGTGTACTCTGTGCTGGCTTGACACTTCTGCAGTAATGAATCTATTATTTCTACCTTGTGTCTAGTGCTCCTAGACTGGAGACAATTTTGTTCTCATTTGTATTTCCCCAATATATCTTTTTGCTTTGACAAACATCATTTTGAATGAATTGGAAGATAAGGCTTAAGTAATGGATTCTCAGATTTTCAGGGTTCTCTGTCAGAACGTGCTAGCCCTGGATCACCTGAGCCGCCCTACTGCCAGGGGCTGTGTGCGCGTATGTATGAAAAGCATCCTTCTGTACTCTCTTCTTCCCTTCATCATCAGCACCACAGATGCTTTTCAGGGATGAGATACAGTCTCTGGAGCTGATGCAGGCTGCCCTTGAGAACTGTACACAGGCTCTAGTCCCTTAGAAGTGGTATTCTGCAGTCCTAGGCACTGGAAAGGTTACCTGCTCTTATAGGCATAGATTCTGGGCATACTTATGCAGTTGGCTTTGGAGCATCAAAGCCTTGCAGAATGGCAAAGGAGGATCAGAGTGAAGCTGAAGCACAGGATCCTGGTCCCTTCCCCAGGCCTCAGGGTGGATAGTGAATCTAGGTGCACAGACTCAGGCCTTAGGCTTCTCCTTCCTGCCCCAGTTAGCGTCAGCAGTTTCGTGTGTAGACTTCTCCCAGGGCCAACTTTAATGTGTCAGCTTGACTGGTGCATAGTATCCAGGATGTGGTTGAACATTGCTCTAGATTTTTCTGTGAAGGTTTTTTGAAGTGAAGTTGAGATTTATATTGGTGAATTTTGAGTAAAGCTGATTAATACAATACAATACAAAGAGCATCTTATAATTAAAGTCATGTCCAATTATAAAAAACCCCCAGCCCCCTTCCCCCACCAGGTTCAGTAGATGGACCCTGGACTGGGATTGCATCTCTTCCCCAAGCTTCTGATGTTCCCCTCCCACAGAGTTTGGGATTTATAATGCATAATCTGTTATAACTGCACAAACCAATTCTTCAAGATACCCTCATCTTCTTTTCTTCTCTCCTTCCTTCCCTCACCTCTCTTCCCCTCATTCTCTTCATCAGTCCTTTCAGATTTCTCATATATATGGGGAGCACTGTCCGTATATAAACGTATAGCTATACACCCTGGTGTTCGTTTCTCTGGAGAACCCTAATGTACCTTAGCATCCCTTTCTTCTGACTATCTGCAAACACATGCATGCAAACACAAGCACTTCCCATTCTATGGCCCTGAGATTTGGTTCATTCGCTTGACATCTTTCCATGACACTGTCTGTACTTTAGCAATAAAGCATTCAGCTCTGCTCCTGGCAGTGTCAGCACTTGAGAAATGTTAATGCAGCATTACCTGAGCATGCAAGGGGATCGGTGGATAGCACTGTCTGTTATCTTCTGGCCCTGTACGCTGTATTCAGAGGGAAGTGTTTCTCCCCTGCTTCTGGATGTGAGCCCCCGTGAGTCCTGCAACTCTTTAGAGTGTCCTTAAACAGCGACAAGAAGTCACTTTCAGTTGTAACGCAGTGTCATGGTTTGAATCTAAAATGTCACCCCACAGGCTCATATTTTGGATGCTTGGCTCCCGGCTGCTAGTGTTGTTTTGGGGAGTCTGAAAAGTTTGAGGACTGGAGCTTTGGCCACGAAGTGAGACTCAAGAGGAGATGGGCCAGTGGGGAAAGCGCTCGCAATAAAAGTGTGGGAACCAAGTTCAGATCCCAGGAACACACATCAATGCCATACGGTGGTGCCCACCCGTAATTCCAGCCTCAGAAGGAAGGGGAAGCCAGCAGATCCAGAGCAAGAGGGCTAAGTGAAAAGAGCCATTTCTGTAAGACCCTGCCTCAGTGAATGAAGTAGCTGAGCGGTAGACGATGATTCTGAACATCACCTTCAGGCCTATGAGTGCACAGGCACACACATCACACACACACACAAGCACATCACACCACACACACCATATACACACACCACACACACCACACACACACCACACA